>VDFB02077831.1:0-16645 GCA_007258455.2 Sequoia sempervirens
AAATTACCATAAACTCTAATGTCATTAAAAGCATAACCCCCTAACCCCCTAATGGGTTTCAGGGGTGGTAACCTTGAGGTGTTTTCAATCATTGATACATAGTGGGATTGAGGGGTAGAGAGCCCCTGGCACCGAGCTAAAATGAAGACCTTCAAAACCACATACCTTCATGGCACACCACTTTCATAAATTTTTAAAAGGTAAAGTCAAAAGTGGAAAAATTAAAAACACCATAAAGAAAGAAAAAGTTGGAAGGGTTTAGCTGGCTGCTTGGAATCTCCTTGAGTTTGTCCCAGATAAGCCTGTCTCCCCTGATCTGCATCCTATGCACATCTGCAGGTGGACCAAACTGGATCATGGATCCAGTACAAAGTGTGCCCAAATCCTATTAGTACCCTAGAAGATCGGATAACACAACTATTTTTGATGGCTAGATGACAAACTGTCCTTGATTGTAGGTTCTGTTCAATCAGCCTCAAATTCGCCTCTTTGATATGTTACTTTCATGTATTTGTGATTTGAGAAACTGTGAGTACCTTTTAAAATCTGCAAAATACTTAACTTAAATCAAGGGTTAGTACTTGCAAATCCTTTAAGAAAACTCCTATTAAATACATTGTGAATACTTCCAAATACAAAAAATGACAAGAGAAAATCAAAAGCATTATGAAAGTAATAACATGTTACCTATTCCATAGTGGATTGGTGTCACATGTGCAAGTGACCCTTTCCCAATCCTTGCTAAGAAGCCAAGATGATGCAAATACAAATAGGATTATGAGACAATTATTTCTCAAATCAAGAGAGTAACCTTGCATTCCAGTTCTAGATCCAATTATGGAGGATTAAGCTTCTATTTATAGATTTTCTTGATGAGAGATTGGCCAATGAGATGAGGCCACTTGTCAACCTCTGATTGGTTGAGGAGTGAGCACATTTTGTTCAATGTGCCAAGAATTTAAAATTGTTTGAGTGGGGGGACATGTAAGACTTTCAAAATTTTAAATTATGAGTGGGAACATGTCAAAGTTTAAAATTCTGAAAATGCATGGGTGGAGGATATTCTTCCAAGATGCCATGTTGAAAAAAATAGGGATTTTAATAAATCAATAAATTGATTTATTTGTGCAAGTGGATGATTAGGTTAATTTAATTAGGATTAGATTAGCCTAATGATGATTAGGATGTTTTGATTTATTTGATTTAAATACTTGATTTATTTAAATTAGAAAATGATGGAAAATGCATTTGGATTTAATTAAATAGATGTTTGATTTATTTGATTAAAAGTTTGATGATAATGTTTATTTAATTTTGAATGAATGACCTTAGGAGATGATATTACCTGATGAATGGATGAAGGTGAACCTGATTAATTGGTGAATGGACCTAATGTGAAACCTAGTTTAGTTGATGAATTAACTTGATTGAATGTAAAATGTTAATTTTGCATGTCTACATTTTGCCCCTCTTTGAAGCAATGTACTTGTTGCGTTGGTTCAAAGAATAAACTTTCTGCAATCAAAATTGAAAAAAATTATTATTTTTTAGAAGCCCCAGTGGAAAGAAGTACACTGGTACATTGCCCCCTCGAGAGATCGAATGAAAAGATTCGATTTGAGGGTTGATCTCGCGATAAAGAGATTCAAGATGGATGGTTATGGATGATGATGCAAATGAGATGATTTTAAGATGCTTAGAATAACAAATCTATATTATGATGATGATATGAATGTACAATGGATGCATGATGGATGTATTGGTGGTGTTATATTAGTGTGGGGAAGAAATGAGATGATGACAAGAGGGTCCTTAGAAATTTTAAACACCTCAGACCAAAACAAGGAAAGGTATAACCAATCAATGTAATAGTCAACAAGCTATCCAAAACATCCTCTATACATATCTAACAAAGCAAGTATTTGCCAAGTTATTTTACAAGAACATCCAACAAGCATAGTAGACAAAAAGATAATGATCGTTGCCCCATTCCTATCTCTCTAAATCCTTTGTTTGGATATCATCAAGAGGTCCTTGGACTGAGCGCAATGAGATTAATCAAAAGACAAAGATAAAGCACACAAACAAGCTAATGTTCTTCAATATCGCTAACCATAAGGAAATGTGTTTTTAAGGATAAGGATTGAAACTATTGCCAAAAGGTAATGCCCATTGTAGGAATGATTCATCCTAGGACATGTTAGTGGATGGGGGCATGTCATTTCATTTATCCAAAGTGTTCCTTCTAATAAATAGTGCCCCTTGTAGGAAGGATTCATCCTAGGACATGATGTTATCAGATGATTGATATGGGACTAATTAGATGATGGACTATCGACACAAAGAATTGACCAACTTGCTTATGTACTGACTTAAACTTGAAACTTGATGCTTTTGAGTTTTCACGTTTAATCTGTTAGACTTGTTTCTAACTGTTTCACCAAAGGTTGAGGATGACGACCAATTTATTATGGATTATGTTATTGCGGGTGCAAGCAAGATGAGGCAGATAGATTTTTTCAAATATTTGGATTTTTTGGAGTTTTGCAATATTTTGAGGTTGTTTTTGGTATTTTTGAGATTTTCAAAGGTTTTGATTTTTGATTTTTGAATGTTTTGGGATTTTTCGAGATTTTGACCAAGGGCCAACCTAAGGACCTATCCTAGGGGCCTCAAGGGCATATCAATAGATTATCCTTGCCTACGTTATGCATGTAGAGACCACGTAGTTCGACTGATGAGTTGATCGATTTACAGATGATGATATACATGATGAGATGTCACTTTATTATGACAGACTCTTATAGGACTGACCTAAATGTCTTAGGGGATGATCAAGATCAACCTTACCTACGTTCAAGCTGAGAGATGATGTGGATTCGACTAGGCAGCTGTGTTTTTCATCTTTTGACTGACATTTTGAGCTATTTTTGGATTTTGACATGTTTTGAATGTTTTTGGGTTTTTGATTTTCTGATTTTTTTTTGGATTTTTTGATGTTTTGATGTTTTTGGATTTTTGGATTTTTTGATTTTAAGGACTTTAAGATCATACCTGATTAGATCTGATGAAGCGTGCCCCCATCCTTGATGCAATAGACTAATCCAACTAAAGGCGGAGATAGTGACCTTAAGGATGGGTTGAGTAGTACTAGGAGGGATCATGTCACGAAAATAGGACCAAGCTATGGAGTAGATGCGAGTGGATGAGTGATGGATGGAGACCTGAATGTAATGAATGATGGAAGCAAAATGGATGGATGATGTCGAATAAGCCGCAAAGATCCTAGTGGATGGAAATTGCTTATTTATGCAAGGCACCTGTTTGCCAAGTTTTTGCCGAAGTAACCATTTGTTCAGGGCTTTTTCTGATTTTTTTGATTTTTTGATTCTATACCTTGAAATATTTAGGCATAAAACTTTTTGAGATGGGAGCTATTCATGGGCTCTGGCCAAAGTTCCCCTTTGGGTGTTGATAACTGATATGCCCCTGATTTATAACTTGTGATGACGAAAGGTCCTAACCAATTAGGTTCAAACTTTCCTTTGCTACTTGGGTTTGGGACATTCTTTTGATTTTCTTTTAAGACCAGTTCTTTGACTTGAAAAATTTTGCTTTTGATTTTCTTGTTGTAGCTCCTTTGAGTCTATTATGATGATCTTGCAAATGATTTAAACCATCCTATTCATCTATAAATTGATGGGTCCAACTCATTTAGTCTTGATACTGCGTATTCTTCATGTGATGAGGGTTTTGCAATGATATCCTGAGGGATGGGAGCTGGATCTCGATAGGGAGTATCACTTCTGATCCATAGACCAGGGAGAATGGGGTGGCACCGGTGGGTGTGCAGATGCTTGTTCGATAGGCCCATAAGGTAGGATTAAGCTGTAGATGCAAGTCATGACCCGCATCATTGACTATTTTCTTGAGGATTTTGAGGATAGTTTTGTTTGTAGCTTCTGCTTGGCCATTGCCTTGGGGATAGTACGGGGTGGAGAAGCAATGTTGGATATTGAATTTTTTGCATAAGTCGCAGACATCCTAATTTTTGAATGGTGTTCCATTATCTAAGATAATGGCTTATTGGAACCTACATGGGGAGGCATATAGAGATAGTTCATAATGAACTTTGGAAATCTACTTTCCAATGATATATGCCATGGGAATGGCTTCCACCCACTTTGTGAAGTACTTAGTTGTAGTTATGATAAATTTGTGGCCATTTGATGAGCTGGGTGTGATTTTCTTAATGAGATCGAGTCCCCACTATGAGAAGGGCCATGGTGTGATGATAGGATGGAGCTCTTGAGCTGGAGCATGGATGAGATCCCCATGTTGCTGACATTGTAGACACCTTTTGACATCTCATCATGTGCTTCTCTTTCCATTGTGGGCCAATAATAGCCCATCATGCCATGAGTTTCTTAGCTATGGTCATTCCACTTGAGTGTGAACCACAGGATACCATTGTGAACTTGAGTTGATGGTTTAGCATTTTAAGCAAGCGTAGTAGGTGCCTTCTATGCTTCTACGGTTATAGGGTATCACCTAGGATGAAACAAATCTAGATGCCTTTTTAACAAAGGTTCACTTTAGGTTTGAAGGTAGGTCAGCGGGTATGACTCCTATTCGAAGGTATGTGTAAATGTCATGATACCAAGGATCATTAGGACCAATGATTTCGCACACGAATTCTAATTCTAGTACCTCAAATGTGGGCACGAGAAGTTACTCTATCAGGAATTCATATTTTGAAATGTTGTTAGGGATGTCCAGTAGGGACCCAATTGCTACCATAGCGTCTGCTACTCTGTTGTTAGCTCTAGGAATTTGTTCAAATGTTATTTTGATGAAGGATTCTTTAAGGGTCTCCACCAATTTCTTGTATGGAGTGAGTTTGTCATCCTTAGTTTGATATTCATTATTGACTTCATTTATAATCAACTGAGAGTCTCAATATACTTTTAGAGCCCTGATGTTCCATTTCACTGCTATCCTCAGACCTATAGTCAGAGCCTTGTATTCTGCAATGTTGTTGGTGCAAGGAAATGCCAGTTTGGATGATCTTGGTATGCAATCCCCTTGTGGGGTGATAAAGAAGACACCCGCTCCTGATCTGTGCTACGTGTATGAGCCATCAAAGTATAGTTTCCAATGTCAGCTATGTTGAGGTTAAAGATGGACTCATCTAGAAATTCTGGGATAAGAGGATTCTCAACATAAATAGGTGCTTCTACTAGTTGATCTGCGATGACCTGTCCCTTGATTGATTTTCTTTCCACATACTCAATGTCATATTCTGATAATATCATTACCCATTTTTCCATTCTGCCTATGAGCATTTCCTTTGATAAGAGATACTTGAGGGGAAAAATTTTGGCGATGAGCTTTATCTTGTGTGCCAACATGTAATGTCTGAATTTTTGGGATGCAAACACCACTGTGAGGCAAGCTTTCTCGATGAATGAGTAATTTAGCTCATGACCGACCATTGTTCGGCTGATATAGTAGATAGCCCTCTTAGTTCTGTTTTGATCATACTAAGCCAAGAGAGCTCCAAGGGCTATTGCTATTGGTGAAACATATAAGATAAATGGCTTTCTAGGGATAGGTGGCATTAAAACTGGTGGTGTCAGTAGATATTCCTTTATTTTGTTGAATGGCTCTTCAAATTTTGTATCCCATTTGTATGCTACCCCCTTATGGAGTAGGTGAGAATATGGGTTCTACTTATCTGCCAGTTGTGCTATGAACCTTCTAATGGATTGGAGCCTACCTTGGAGACCTCTTAGTTGTTTCAATGTCTTTGGTGCTTCCATCTCAAGGATTGCTTTTACTTTTGCAGGATCCACCTCGATACTTTTGCCTGATTGTACGCCGAAGACACACTTCTTAGGATTTAGTCTAACTTTATATTCCTCTAATTTGTCAAAGATAGCACTTAGGGTTGCTATATGATCTTTTCTCTTTCTTGACTTAGCTAGGATGTCGTCAACATAGTCTTCGACTATTTTGTGAATCATGTAATGGAAGATCAATGCCATGGCCCTTTGATATGTTGCTCCTGCATTCTTTAGGCCGAATGGCATCATGTTCTAGCAATAGGTACCCCAAGGACAAGTAAAAGCTATCTTATGTTGGTCTTCTTTTGCTATCATAATCTGGTTGTATCCTGAAAATCTATCCATTAGTGATAGCATCTCATGCCCTGCTATCATGTCCACTATCATATCGATATTGGGAAGTGGAAAGTCATCCTTGGGACATGCTTTGTTCAAATCTCTGAAATCCATATAGATTCTGATGGCTCCATCAAGTTTTGAAATAGGTACCAAATTGGACACGTATTCTGGGTAATCAATTGGTCGGATAAATCCTGCATCTAGCAACTTTTTGAGCTCCATTTTGACCATCAAGGAAATTTGAGGATGCATTTTTTAGAATTTTTGTATGACAAGTTTTGCATCTGGATACACCACTAAGTGATGGACCATAGTTTTTGGGTCAAGCCCTGGCATGTCAGCATAACTCCATGTGAAGTTTATTTGCCTCAACCTTAGGAATGCTGCTAGGAGTTCTTGCTCTTCTGACAATAGTGATTCTGCATAAAATGTGATATGCAGAGTCTCTTCTGTTCCTAGGTTGATAGGATTGTACTTTTCGGCCAAAACTACGGATTTCTCCTAATGAATAGCCCTTAAATGAAGATTGAATCCTTCATCCTCGGGTGCCTTAGAGAGGTTTTCACTACTAGATGTGTCCTATCTTTTTACTATTTTCTTGCCAGAGAGTACCATAGTGTGGTTTTCACTCAAGGACTTGGATATGATTCTTAGTTTCTCACTTTTGTGACTGAACGATTGAATCATTTCCCCATAATAAGCCTTTGTGTCTAATTCCATTATAATCCCTACCTTATGATTGCCATTTGGAATGTTATCCCTCAATCCCATGAATTTTGAGAGGGCCTCATTGTTTTTGAATTTATTGAGAACTAGTGGTCCTCGTTGGTCATAGTCGATCAAATGGGGGTACATTAAACAGATCTCATGGTATTGATGATCGGATTCAAAGGAGAGGGTACTAATCATACACAGAGTGGTATATTCAAATAACCTAAGGAGAGTGGATATGATATCTTCGTCATCACTACTAATATAGGGCTCAGTTATGAAGCTGTGTGTTGCTACCTGTGCCTATTGGTGAGTGTACTTGTACTAGCACTGGCTAAGGAGAGGCATTGGCAGCTCTAACTGGAGGACTTTGGCCATGTATGATTATGCTCAGAGGGGTACATCCAAGGCCAAGATTTGTTATCGGTCACGTCTCTGGCATGATAGGTATTATAAGGTCATTGTCATTTTATCCCAATCATTGATTTCTATTGTAACCCATTGCAAGCATCATTTGGAAACCTTTGCTTCTTTCATCTATTGGTAAATTAACAGTTGGTCTCTCATCTTTGTATAGCATATGTGACATATCTGTCTCCATGTCCTCTTGGCCAAGATCTCCCCAGTAGGTGTCTGTATCGTAGAGGTGGATGCGAGGGTGGTAGGGTTGATGTATGATTTAGATGGGCCCTCATCATTTTTTAGCACTTGGGGAATTTTGTAGTACTTGGCCTCAAGATTTTTTCAATATGAAAACAGCTCGAGATCCCCATGAATGGTAACATCTTCTCCATTATGTGTAAATTTCACACATTGGTGGAAGGTTGATGCTATAGCTTTCATTGCATGGATCCATGGGTGTCCAAGGAGGATATTATATGGCAAGTTGAGATCCAAGACCTGATAGGTGGTTTCCATGATAGTAGGCCCTACTTGAATGGGGAGTTTAATCGTGCCCTGAGACACTCTTTCTTGGTCATCATATGCTCTTATAGTGATGCCTTTACCTTTGTCAATGGAATCCTCTGCTATCTTCAACTGCTTGATGAGGCTAGGAGAATAGATGTTCAAACCTGCACCTCCATCCACCAAGACCCTTTTAATTTTGCTCTTGTTCACAATGGCTTCTAGGTGAAGTGTACGGTTGTGAGATGGTTGGGCAGGGAAACCCTGTTCGAAGAACATAAGAAGATTAGGCGTAATGATATTTCTGACCATAGCTTGGAATTGTTCCACATCAAGATTTGCAGGAATGATGGATGAGGCTAATGCCTGCTCAAGGATCTTCTTATGTGCTGATGAGGTCTCCATGCTGCTGACATTGTAGAAACTTTTTGGAATGATCATGTGCTTTTCGTTCCAATATGGGCCAATAATACCCCTTCCTCAATAGTTTCTTGGCTATGGTTATTCCACTCATGTGCAAACCACAGATACCGTTATGTACTTCAGTTAGAGCGGTTAATGCCTCATCAACGTTTAAGCAGTGCAGTAAGGTACCTTCTATGCTTCTACAGTACAAGGTATCACCTAGGATGACAAATCTAGATGCCTATTTTACAAAGGTTCATTTTAAGTTTGAGGGTAGGTTAGTAGGTATGGCTCCTATGCGAAGATACTTGTAGATGTCATGATACCAAGGATCTCCAGAACCAATGATTTCACACACATTTTTTGATTCTGGTACCTCGAGTGCTGGAACAAGAAGTTGCTCAATCAGAAATTCATATTTTGAAGTGTTCAGGGATATCCAATAGAGATGCTATTGTCACTTTAGCATCTGCTGCTCTATTGTTGGTTCTAGGAATTTGCTCAAATATTTTTTCAATGAAGGAATCTTTAAGGGTCTCCACCAATTTCTTGTATGGAGTGAGCTTGTCATCCTTAGCCTGATGTTCATTATTGAATTGATTTATAATCAACTAAGAGTCTCCATACACTTTTAGAGCGATGATGTTCCATTGCACTGCTATCCTAAGACCTATAGTCAAAGCCTCATATTCTGCAATGATGTTCGTGCAAGGAAATTCTATTTTGTATGACCTTGGTATGCAATCCCCTTGTGGGGTTATGAAGAAGATACCTGCTCTTGATCTGTGTTGCGTGTATGAGCCATCGAAGTATAGTTTCTAGTGATCATCAACGTTGAGGTTAAAAATGGATTCATCTGGAAACTTTGAGACAAGAGGATTTTTTGAATAAATAGGTGCTTCTGCTAATTGATCCACAATGGCTTGACCCTTGATTGCCTTTCTCTCCACATACTCAATGTCATATTTTAATAGTATCATTACCCATTTTTCCATTCTTTCGGTGAGCATTGCCTTTGATAGTAGATACTTGAGGGGATCAATTTTGGCGATGAGCTTTATCTTGTGTGTCAACATGTAATGCCTAAATTTTTTAGGTGCAAACACTATTGCAAGACATGCTTTCTTGATAAATGAATAGTTTAACTCATGCCTAACCATTGTCCTACTAATATAGTAAATATCCCTTTTCGTTCCATTTTCATCATGTTGAGCTAGGAGAGCTCCAAGGGCTATTGATGTTCCTGATACATAGAAGATCAATGGTTTCTTTGGGATAGGTGGTATTAAGACCACTGGTGTCAATAGGTATTCCTTGATTTTATTAAATGCCTCTTCAGATTTCTCATCCCATTTGTATGCTACTCCCTTGTGGAGTAGGTGAGAATATGGATTTGTTTGTCTGCTAACTATGCTATGAACCTTTGAATGGACTAGAGTCTACCTTGGAGGCCTCTCAATTGTTTTAGTATCGTTGGTGCTTCCATTTCGAGGATTGCTTTCACTTTTGTTGAATCCACTTCAATACCCCTCATTGATACTATATATCCTAGCAGTTTACTTGATTGTACGCCGAAAACACACTTCTTTGGCTTTAGTCTTACTTTGTATTCTTCCAATCTGTCAAAGATGGCACTTAGGGTCACTATGTGATCTTGTCTTTTTTTTGACTTAGCTAGGATGTCATCAACATAGTCCTTAATTGTTTTATGGATCATATCATGGAAGATCAATGTCATAGCCCTTTGATACACTACTCCTGCATTCTTTAGGTTGAATGGAATCATGTTCCAACAATAAGTCCCCCATGGACAAGTGAATGTTGTTTTATGTTGATCCTCTTTTGTTATTATGATCTAGTTGTATCCTAAATATCCATTCGTTAATGATACCATCTCTTGTCCCACTGTCATGTCCACTATCATGTCAATATTGGGAAGTGGGAAGTCATATTTTGGGCATGCCTTGTTCAAATCTCTAAAGTTTGTGCATATTCAAATGGCTCCATCAGGTTTTGAAATAGGTACCAAGTTTGATACCCATTCTGGATAATCTATGGGTTGGATGAATCTTGCATCTAACAACTTTTTGAGCTCCATTTTGACCAATAGGGCAATCTGAGAGTGCATTTTCCAAAGCTTTTGTCTAATAGCCTTTACCTTTGGATATACTGCCAAGTGGTGGACTGTGGTTTCTGGGTCAAGTCCTAGAATATCAGCATAAATCCATGCGAAGTTTATTTGTCTTTCTTTTAGGAATGCTACTAGGAGTTCTTGCTCTTCTGATAATAGTGATTCTGCATAGAATGTGGTATGTGGGATCTCCTCTATTCCTAGGTTGACAAGATTGCATTTTTCTACCAAGACTGCTGACTTTTCCTAATGAATAGCTGTTAAAGGAAGATTGAATCCCCCATCCTTAGGTGCCTTAGATAGGTTTTCATCATTGGATGTGTCCTTTCTTTTTACTCTTTTCTTGTCAGAGAGTGCCATAGTGTGGTTTTCACTCAAGGACTTGGATATGATTCTTAGTTTCTCACTTTGGCGACTGAAGGATTCAATCGTTTCCCCATGATAGGCATGTGTGTCCAACTCCATTATAAACCCTGCTTTATGATCTCCATCTGGAATGTTATCCCTCAATCCCTTAAATTCTGAGAGTGCCTCATTGTTTTTGAATGTATCAAGAACTGGTGGTCCTCATTGGTTGTAGTTGATGAGTTGGGGATATATTAAGTAGATTTCATGGTCTTGGTGGTTTGGTGCGAAGGATAGGGTGCTAATCATACATAGGGTGGTGTCCTCAAATAACCTAGGTAGACCGGTCATGGTATCTTCATCATCACTACTACTATAGACATCGGTTATATCAAAGGTATAGTTGTCTAGGACATGTCTTGTAGATATTGGTAATCGTAGTTTTGCTGTTGTTGGCTGACGAGGTTTATTAACCACTCTAACCAGAGGACTTTAGCCACGTATGGTTATACTCGAAGGGGTACATCCAAGGCCAAGATTTGTTATTGGTCGCATCTCTAGAATGATAGGTATTATGAGCCCATTGTCAGTTTTTCCAAGTCTTTGGCTTTTGTCATAGCCCATTGCAAGCATCATTTGCAAACCCTTGCTTCTGTCATCCATTGGTAGTTCAGGTGCTGGTCTTTCATCCTAATAAAGCATATGTGATGGATCTTCCTTAATAACTTCTCATCCAAGATCTCCCCATCTTGTGAAGGTGGGATAGTTTTCAAGAGGCATTTGGGATGTGGAAGCTTCATTTCTTTGTAGACATCCCCATGATCTAGTAGATTGTGGTAACTCTCCTACCACAAAAGCATTGTTAGGGAGCTTGTAGCTTCCACAACCGTCATCCTGGATGATAAGCTTGATGTCAAAGACGGTGGGGATGGTAGGAGTGATGGATGTCTTTGTCACATAAGTGGATGCGAGGGTGGAGGGGTCGATGTATTGTGTGGATGGGCCCTCATAATTTTTTGGTACTTGGGGGATTTTGTAATATTTTGCTTCAAGATTTTTGCAGTATGAAAAAGGTTTAGGATCTCCATGGATGGTAACTTCTTTTCTGGTATGTGTAAATTTCACACATTGGTGGAAGGTTGATGCTACTGCCTTCATCGCATCAATCCATGGACATCCTAGGAGGATGTTATATGGAAAATCAAGGTCCAAGACCTAACAAGTGGTTTCCATGAGAGTTGGCCCTACATGGATAGAGAGTTTAATCCAGCCTTGAGACAATATTTCTTGATCGTCATATTCTCTTATCGTGATTCCTTTCCCTTTGTCAATGGAATATTCTGATATTTTCAACTGCTTAATGAGGCCAAGAGAACAGATATTCAAACCCGCACCTCCATCCACCAGGACCCTTTTGATTTTTCTCTTATTCACAACAAAGGCTTCATTCTATTGGGGAGGAATCATAAGCAACTGCTTCCATGAGCAGTTCGTTAACATAAAGAAGAGCTCCAAATTTTATATGACTTCCTACCTAGTCTATTCCTTGGTTGATCAGAGATAGTACAGTGGGTTGTTTGTGGCACCCGATCAAGGGCAGAAGTGAGGACTCAAAGCCTATGATAGATATCCATAGCTCTAGTACCAGAACTTCAAAAGGGATTACTGCAGAGTAAACAACACCTTCATTGGCCACATTATCAAGTTGATTTCCAGAGATTTTGAGAGGAGGGTCTCCCACAGTGCCAAGGCACTTTTGAAATAGTATGCCTTTCTCTACATCCAATACCTGAAGTTTATGTACATCCATGCCCAGGGCTTCACTAAAAGGCCAAATAGGCTGCCCTCATACCCCAACGACCGAATCATCCTCTTAGAGCTTTCTCAGCAACTCCAACACCTACAGGCAATCTTCAACAACAAATATATAGTAAGGATCTCCTATCCCATGACCCTTGGCAAGGGCATGTACCGACTATAAACTTCTCAATGTGCTGGTAACTCCGAGAAAGAACTGAAGGATTACCACTTCTACCTACACACTACTCGCCCATGGATGGACCCGCATGGCCATGTCAGAAAAGCGCTAGGGCTGACATACGCCCATCTCCACCACATTGACGATTTATGGGCTGACTGCCAGGGTGATAAGGAAGTGTGTGCAAGGCACTACATGTGAATGATTGTACAATTCCTAAGAAGGGTGCAACCATTCCCCATACCAGACCAAGTCGAAGAGGATGAGGTCACCATAATGCATCCCAGGTACCCTGCAGTCGCCAACCTACTAATACCATCAATTGACTGGGATGAACAAGAGGTTGATGAATTAGATACCATAACCCAACCAATCTTAACTCATACCAAGGAGTGGATCGATGGGAAGGAGGCTCATTTAAAGCGACAGGGAGTAGTCTTGACTTATGAAGGGCTAAAAAGCGAGCCAAGTGCCACAGAGGATGTTGCTGCCACCACTTCAACTGGTGGGACTTCCAAGTCTCCTCTGGTCACCAGGTCCAAGAAGAGAAAAGGAACAGGAACCGAGCAGTCTCTGGACCCTAAGGTCTATGTAGGGAAAGAAACAGGAGGCTCACCTCCCAAAAGGCTCAAACAGGTAGGGAGTACTGTGGAACAACCTCCAACCCAAGGGAAGGAAGTGAAGGGTATGAGCCAATTATAGCCTCCCTTGGCTCTCTCCACCCCTCCTGTTGCACCACTCACCTCCCTGGCTATGGTTGCTGCATCCCTGCCGACAGTGGACATTTCTGTCCATCTTGCCCCTTTGCCTGTGGCTGAGTCTGTGATAGTTATTGACTCCTCTTTCGCCATGACTTCTCCCCCTTCCTTTGCTGCTATTTTACCAATCACTTCACTCCCTCTGGCAATAATAACATAGCCTATTCCCACTACCACTATGCCTGAGGCTCTTTCAAGGCACATGCAAAACCTTCCTCTTGAGCTCTCCTAGATCTTAATGGATCCAACACTCAAGGTAGCCCTTGTGCAAGTCCTTGCTACTGCTCAACCTTCATAACCATCGACAGGGCCACCAACTATGGAGGCCACCATGCTAATCTCTAAGGAGTGGGAGGAACGAGAGTGGGAGGCCTCGAAGCCTATTGAGGAGGAGGCCGATAAGTATCATGAGCACCCGAAGTACGAACACAGAACCATTGATAGGGTGGCTTATGAAGAGAAATAAATGGGCTCTTCTGAGAGTGGGGATGAGGAAGATGGCTCGAGTGCTAAGGAAATCATTCAAACCTTTGATGATGACCTTGAAGAGAAAATGGCACAACAGCTAAAAGACATTAAGGTAGTCGTGGGTGCTAATATAATAGTGGTTTCATAATTCCCTCGAGAGGAATCCATTCTTGAATGAAATCATATATTTTAGAAATATAATGATTTAAGCCTTAAAAGTTCCATTTTTAAGGATTCTGTTTGGAAGAGGGTTTGGATCAAATCACCTTAGATCAAACCCCTCTTGATAGAACCTTGCTAGTTTTAAACCATACCTATAAATGCGCCTCCTTTACACCTATCAAAATGCTGATAAAAAATCACTTTTGATTTTGATTTTGGGGGATCAAATGAATTCATTTAAAATTTATTTAAAATGATTATGGTATTCTAATTGCTTATCCACGAATATAATTTTAATATACTTTAGTTTTGTTGTATTTGTTTTTAAGTTTTATTAAACATAGGTTTTTCATCTAAAATGAATTTCTTTCTTCTTCACATGTGGAAAAATAGAAGATTATCACAAAAAAAAATTGAAAAATACGAGTGCACCAGATATTGAAGTCCTTGATCCAACAAAAAAAATTAAATTAAATTTTGACATATACAAAAAGTTACGCATTATACCTACCGCATTAGGTCCGAATTGTAATTCATTTGACTTTGAAACTTGATTAAGGAAACATATTCAATAAAAAACTATCTAACCAAGGAAGCACTAAATATCAGAGTTACAAATAAAATTTGAAAGACTAGTACTTTATCCTTCCATGGAAAAAAAGTTATGCATTATACTATAAAGGCCACTTTTAAAATGTTGTTTTCCTAAAAAAAAAATCAATTTTCATGGAGATGGAAAAGAGGTGCAATTTGATTCCAAAAATTTTGAAAAAAATACTTCGTAACCTATAGACAAAATTGATGAGACCTTGTTTTGCACCATCTTCAAATTCCTCACGCCAGTCAGCCATAGGTGCCCTCGAATGTGAAGATTTAATTAAAAAATAATAATTTCGCTGTCTATTTGGCTAAAATTGTAAACCACTATTATGGAATCACCGTAGAGGTCACCCCATGATGAAGAAGGGCAAGCCACAAAAAGAACAATAGAGTGACGAACTAAAAGTAAAATACGGTCATCAAAAGCCCTCGAGGCTGGGCGGTACTGAGGAAAAGAAGGAAGGAGAAACAACAAGAAAAGAAAGTCCCATTCAACAACCATCCACTGGGCCACCTACCAAACGCCTCGTATTTGTCCATGACTCCAATGAAGAGGAGGAAGATGCTGCCAAAGAGAAAGAAAAATCCCCAGAGGGAAAAGGAGCGAAAATCTTGGCCTTGACTGAGAAGGGCGAGGGTGACCATGATTCACCCAAGGGGAAATCTGCTGTGCCCGAATGGTTGGAGAAGCAGCTTGAAAGAAAAACCCCTGTGCTGAAAGACCTAAGGGAAAAGTTAGAGGCCATCTTGGCTTGAGCCCAAATCATGATGAAGAAGGAGAAGAAGCCCAAGGTTTGATCCAGGGTAACAATGGATGCTTTCGGCTCTCGAGCGGCACAAATTGCAACGCCCATGATTGGCCAAGCTGGGGTAAGTTATAACATCTCCACCATGACTTGGGAACCGCCACCAGAGAGAAGAAAGTCAGGCACCTTGAGGAGTTAGTGGCTACGGTGGTGCATCTAATAAAGCAAGATAAAATCTTGAAGGATGAGCTCAAGGCACAGGTCGCGGCCTTAATAGATTACATACAACAATGGTCTTCAGTAGATGACCTACCTACCACATCCACAGCTGCACCTCAGCTGATTTTCAAAGAGTAGATCGATAATATGGAAAGAAGAAAGAACTTTGAGAAGACCATAGAGGACTGATTCCAACAAGTCTCATATGTCAGAAACATGGGAATTAGCTGGGCTGTGCAAACAACCAACAAGTTCTTGGACCTAATGCAGTCTCTGGAAAACACAAGGAAGCTTTGCACCGATTTCCCCGCAACCTATGACTCCACCTTTCCAAGGATTGAGGCTATCCTTCAGTTGCTTGAAGCCATATGGTAGAAGAAGCTTGCATTTAAGAAAGATCACTGGCTGATGGATGTGTGGTTCCAAGACTTTGACAACCGAAAGGAGAGGCTAGAACAAATCATGAGCAAGGTAGATCTGGACATTGAATGGATCAAAGAAATCAGGGCAGAATGTGCTCGATACCTTAAGATGATGACAGACTATGATATGCCTACTGTGCAAATGGATCCAGAAAAGATAAAACCCTACTTCCAGGAGAAGATGAAGGACAGGATGGCTAGAGATATCACAACGGAATTCCTGAGTTTTGCTACCCGCACCTTCGATCAATCAGAGTTGTTCAGAGACCAAGGCTCAAAGTATGATGAGGATTGGAAAAGGCTGGAGGATAATGCAAAGGAATGGGGCTACTAGGCGCTGTGATGTGAAATCATCAAAATAGACAAGCTCCAGGTAGTCGTCCTCAAGTTCATAGAATACATAGCTTCCAAGGGACAGGAGGATAGCCCTGTCAAAGATGAAGAACTTCCTAAAGAGTAGCTATAGTGGGGTAAGTGCACAAAGTTGACTCCACAAAACTTGGAAGTTTTTGCCTTAGGCAAAAAAATGAATTCAGCTTGCAAAAAATGGGATCCCGCTTTTTAATAAACGGGGTCCTGTTTTTAAAAAGCGGGATCCCGATGAAAAAT
>VDFB02077832.1:0-17920 GCA_007258455.2 Sequoia sempervirens
ATTTTTTAACATCCAACTTATCTCCAAAATAACCTTCCATCTTTAGTATAAATTAGAAATTCATATCCATTTTCTTTACTTTAACTAAATATCAAAATTACTTCTAACAACTAAAAGTCTTCATGTCTCCATTTAATAGCCATAGGTTTTCAACCAAATCACTTACCACAATTAATTAAATTTAAGAAAGTAAAGCCCTCAATAATCATGGAATTTATCACATTAGAGGCATCGATGATTACATGATTGTGTTGGCATATAATGATGTTAAACAAAGTGAAGAATTTAAAAAATGGAGAGTTCAAAAGTAAAACCAACATGAAAATTTCTGAACTATTCATCATTTTACTATTGTATCATTGTCCTTGTAACCATAAACCAACTAAATGCACAAAATAACCAAAAAAATTCCTTAACCAATCATCTTTGTTTTGTATATGTGCATACATGGGCTAATTGGTTATTCAACACCTACACAATTATCCCGTCTTCATTACTCTCAACATCCTTAGTCAACAAGAGTTGTGGCATCAATTGATGGTTGTTAGATGCCATGGATGTAGATTTTTTTTAGATTGATGGCCTATAACAACTTCCAAAGGGATTTGAGCAAATTTAATAGTATGATACTTTTAGACCATTGTAGTTTTAATGATTTTTTTAAATAACACAAATTTTATTTAAGAGTGAAAAGTTTATGTAATTTAAATAGAATACAAAACTGATTGTTTAAAAAAACAAAAAGTGCAATAAAATATACTTGTAATAGTTTACATAAAGGGAGTTTCAAAGTTGAAACAATTGATTTATAACTATTAATTACATGTTTTAATGTTGTTGCATAAATTGTCCATACATATATCATACATAAAGTGTTGAGTAGGTTAGTGGAGGAAATGAAAATAGAGGCCTAGATGGAGGTGACTATAAGTCTCCTTTACCAATCAAACCATTAAGTCACAGTAATAGAAAGTTTCATTTAAAACTTGTGCAGTTACCAACTCTATAGAACAAAATAGAAACTACTTTTTTCATTTCAAATCACTAGAATTGATCTAAAATTTATTTTTATTATTTGGATATTATCTCAATATTTAATGTCACTTGCATTTTTCTATTAAAGTTAAGATAAAATATATGATTACAACATATTTTATATACAATTCTACATGATATCATATAGTATTTTTCGATAAAGATTGGTTATAAATTATACTTTTGAAGTTAAAAATACATATAACAATAAAAAAATTAAGAAAAAAACAAAACAAAACAATGAAAAAAAAGTTAAAAAGTTCTTTGTTAGAAAGGTTGAAAGGAATTTAATGTTTCATACTAAAAGTTTTCTACTTATTAACCTTATCCTTGTGCATAAAAATTGTGGTGGTACGACTTGTTAATATCTTTACAAGTGTTTTGAAAGCATATTGTCATTTTTTAAAAATGCACCATATTCTATCACAAAAACTTTGGTTTAAAGTTTTTTTTTTTTAATATCCTTGAAGATATCCTAAGATCTTAAAAGAATTGTGTAATTAAATTTTTTATCATAATAGTCTCCAAATAATCTTGAATTAATCTAAATACATGGTGCAAAATGTATGTCAATGAAATGATGCTAACATATGATGTTATTGCTAGTTTCCCACTCCTTACGTAGATGGTTTTCAGCAAGGCTTCTTACAAATAGACTGCATAGTCCAATGTTGCTAGCTATAAATCCCTTTTGGATAGGTAGAAGCCAGTCACCTCAGAGTGTAATTAAGAGTTTTTAAAATTTGTGCAACATATTTACTATATTTTTCATTTGTCTTGCTCAAGTATTAGGCTTCATGGTGGTACACCTCATTGTGGTTTAGACATCTTCATTGTTTGCCTACCCTTGATCCCCATCTATTATATGCACTTGGCGAATCTCAGAAGAGTTGCACCAGTATGCCTATTGACACTTGTAGCATTAAAAATTAGGAGTCAATGTAAATGCTTATAGAACATATTAAAAATTAACAGCAGCTTTGCCAAAGCTTGCAATACCCTTTCGAATCATTATACAAGGATATATAAATTCAAAACAATATCAAAGATGCATAAATTTATATCCAGCACAAGATATGGTTTGGGCATAACCAGAGAGCCTTGAGAACAAGCTTTGTGCAGTTAAGAGGGCAAGCCACCTGGCTTCTTCCAAAAGTTTGCATAAATCAAATTTCTTGTCAGGTTTATTGTGCAAGACAGTGTACATGCACTTTGGAGCTCTCTAGAACAAATCTCCACTTTACACAACTGGATATTTGAGATCTGCAAGCACAGGATAGTTCATGCAGGGAGAAAAATGTCAGTCTAATCTCAAGCAGTTGTTAAACGGTGAAAAAATAATTAAAAAGCATTTTCAACATGACACATTGACAGTATGTGGCACTGTTAAACATTAACACCTAAATCATATGAAATTCGGCTATATTCTTATATGTTGATGTTGAAACGTCCTGTGATAAACCTTATAATCAGCATCATTGATGGCATAAAACAATTTGTGCAGAATCCTGAGGTAAGTCACTTGCCATGGTTTCAATGGGGTTTATTCATCACTAGGAGTATTGTCATGAGAAAAATAGAATGGTGATCCATGCATTCTGCTGGTTCCCTGGTGCGGCTTCCTGCTGCTAGGCCTTCGGGCAGGTAAAGTAAGTGCCGTTTTTTGCCCTATAACTTTGCCATTTGCAGTTCAGAATGGCTGCCAGAAACAGAATTAGCTATTTTACACTTAGTTTTTTTAAAAACCCAACAGATAACCACCCTCCCATCAAGAGAAAAATGTATACTGACTCAAAAACTTGTATTTTTTAAATGCAGTATGCTATAGATGCATAATTTGTCCTTATACTGTCTCTTTTTGTGTTTATAATTTCTTTGCTCAGGTAACTCTGCAACATATACTGCGCTGGTATTTCTATATGTTCAGGTGATATTGTCTAAAACATAACCCAAGTAGAATAAAGCTAATTGCGACTTAACCCAAGTCGTCATAAGCAATTTTAAGAAATAACCCAAATCAGTGTGCCAAGAAGAGTAAAGAATAGGAATTCCCAGAAGACAATAGCCAACTTGAAAGAGCTCACACTGAGAATAAGCAATTTTAAGGAGGACCCCGGTGACACCAGTGCAGCCAAAGACTGTTAGTCAAGAAACATGTGCTTGCACAGTAACTGTTCGAAATAAACTGCAAAAAGTGGAAGAAAATGGCTATGTACAAGTATCAAAGTATGACGCTTAGGGAGGAATCCTATAGCTAATTTTGATATAGAGATTAAAAAATTCATACATGTACAAAAATATTTGTTGCCGAATTTTGTAAGTGGTGCCAACCAAGCAGGTAACTGATGAGGATCAAAAACATATTCTTGTGCATGCATCATGCAAGCAGGCCTAATGGGTAAACCGCCATTAGACCTTCTGATACCCGCACCTCTTGGAACTCCTGTACTGATCAATCAATCATCTAAGTATCATATAAGAAGAAAATTAGTTCAAACTCATTAAATAACTTGTAACATTTGGATGCATGGTTCACTTGTCTCCTTGCATTTGTGTACATATCTATGTGTTGGAGACCTGGAAAGATTGCAATAAGCACTTTAGACATATTACTTAATGGTAAAAGATAAATAAGGTGTGAGATTTGTGTTGCAAGATCTGAAGAGAATGATAAAAAAATATAGACATATTACTTAATGGTAAATGATAGGTGTGAGCTTTTAACATGAATTTGGCAAGTCAATTTAGACATATTACTTAATGGACGCACCAAGGAACATTATCACGTACTTGTAGTGATATGATGCAGTACATGAGGTCACAGCAGAAGCTACTACACATTATTTGAGCAGTTGTGGCCGTTAAGACATGCCAATAACAAGGGGAGTACCTCTTAAAGATCGTTAAACTCTACTACTGATATTTGGCAGTTTAGACCAGACATTGTCAAGTTAAATTCCCAGTGAACAAGGAATGCAATGCATGTTAAAACTAAGATCATTTTTTTTATCTTCAATATTACAGCTGCAGGAGAGCAATACTTTGCATCTCAATGGACATTCCATCATACCATTGTTGTAATAACATTCATATTCAGAGTAATTCTTAGGATAGAGGTCTCTTCCAACAAAACTCAATTTTTAGTTTTAACAAAGGGCCTTGATAATTCTTATGCAGTTCCCAACAGTTGCAATAACATTTAGATGTCATCAAGGATTATTGGATCATGGTAGTCACATCAGTTATCCTTGTCACAGTGCCTTGCTCTGCATAACTTCAAACATATATGCACGGTTCACTTGTCTCCTTGCATTTGTGTACATATCTCTGTGCTGGAGATCTGGAAAGATTGCAATAAGCACTTTAGACATATTACTTAATGGTAAAAGATAAATAAGGTGTGAGATTTGTGTTGCAAGATCTGAAGAGAATGCTAAGAAAATTCTAGACATATTACTTAATGGTAAATGATAGGTGTGAGCTTTTAACATGAATTTGGCAAGTCAATTTAGACATATTACTTAATGGACGCACCAAGGAATGTTATCGTGTACTTGTGATATGATGCAGTACATGAGGTCACAGCAGAAGCTACTACACATTATTTGAGCAGTTGTGGCAGT
Source organism: Sequoia sempervirens (assembly GCA_007258455.2). Classification (NCBI taxonomy): domain Eukaryota; kingdom Viridiplantae; phylum Streptophyta; class Pinopsida; order Cupressales; family Cupressaceae; genus Sequoia; species Sequoia sempervirens. The sequence continues at coordinate 4,659 of VDFB02077832.1, forward strand.
TAAGACATGCCAATAACAAGGGGAGTACCTCTTAAAGATCGTTAAACTCTACTATTGATATTTGGCAGTTTAGACCATACATTGTAAAGTTAAATCCCCAGTGAACAAGGAATGCAATGCATGTTAAAACTTAGATCGTTTTTTTTATCTTCAATATTACAGCTGCAGGAGAGCAATGCTTTGCATCTCAATGGACATTCCATCATACCATTGTTGTAATAACATTCATATTCAGAGTAATTCTCAGGATAGAGGTCTCTTCCAACAAAACTCAATTTTAAGTTTTAACTAAGGGCCTTAATAATTCTTATGTAGTTCCCAATAGTTGCAACATATTACCATCATCCATAAATAAGAACTATCAAAACATGACCATGGTCATCTATGTTAATCAACACTCTTCCATCTAAAATTTCATAAGCTTGCCCTGCAAATTATGTCACCTTTATGATAGACCCCATCTTAGCAGGGATTTGTAAATTCAGAACCATTCAAAATAAGCACTTTGTCACCTGTAATACTGATAACCACCAGAGGATTTGCAAATTATACAAATAGGCTAGTAGTATATCCAAGTGTGCACAATAAGATAAAATAATGATAGTCAATTAAGAGACCTATTGGTGGAGATGTCCATGAATGAGCCTCACCAAACCAAATCTGATTCTACTATAGATGCTATGTAAATCTCTGCTGTCCAATCTCCTTAAACAGGTTAGCATTACTGGGTGTAGCTCAGTTTCTCCTAGTAACCTCCACATGAATCTCCTAGACACACTATGTTCCACCCATAGCAGCAAAAGAGATTTTTAAAAATCAAATGGCATTTGAATGCATTTTTCTGTGCTTTTTCAGTAAGCATCACATGAAATATGGTCATCCTTGAGTGCAGGCAAATAAAAATGTGTTCCAAACACTGCAAATTTAAACAGAAATAATGGTGTAGTAGAGGTTAAACTGGGTTGCACTCCATGGTCATACCATAAAAAATATCAAAGGTATAGAAAAGTGAATTCTACTTTTGGAAGGTATATCTTATTTTCCAAAATATTTCTTTACACTTTGTTGCAGACAAATGATATGAAAATGAAGTAGATATACAGTATTCCATAGGTTCAGATGGGATTTGCTCAAGTGGTAAAAATATCAGGGCTTCCATCAGTCAGCCCACGTTTGAGCTCACATGAGACTTTGATAAGTTTTAAAATTGTGTCAAACACCACATTCAACTTGGTGGTCGCCAAATGCCCCAAAAGACAAGGCTGGAAGACATCGATAATTTTTTAAATTACGCTAAATACCACACATCGTATTCCCAAAAGACAAGGCTGGAAGACATTGATAATTTTTAAAATTATGCTAAATACCACACATTGTATTCCCAAACGACAAGGCCAGATATAAGTTATGGACGAATTTAGTGGAAGAGATGCCCTTCAGTTGTGGCAACTACACCAAAGGCTGCCCCAAAATGAAGAATTTACCAAATTGAAAGATAAATGTAGAACATATTGAATAATATGAAAATGAAGTGGATGAATTTAGTGGAAGAGATACCCTTCAGTTAGGTTGCCCCAAAACAAAGAATTTACCAAATTAAAAGATAAATGTAGAACATATTGAATAATATGAAAATGAAGTGCCAATACCAGAATATAACCTAAAATGGGGAAAAATAGCTACTTCATATGCGAAAATATCTACTTCATATAAGGCGCATATGAAGATAAAAATGTAAGCACTATGAAAGTCCATAATTGTTTTTGTTTTTGTTTTCCTTTCCATTGATTTTTTTTTAAGACGAAAACTTTCTCATCTATCATTTTCCCTACACAATTGTCAGCTAGCAAGATTCAGAGCTCAAAAGCTAAATCCCACCCCACTTGGCTTTGGAGAAATTCTTCAGCCAGAGGTAAGCAATGAGAAGTGATGAGCAGGCAATCCTGGTCATTACAGGATAATACCAAGATTTATGGGGAATTGCCCCAGCCCTGCAAACAGTAAAAGCCCATGAGTCTCACCTGTATATTCCCAACAAGAGGATTTACCCTATCACGAGGACTCAATAATAATGGCACCCGTTGCTACCTTACTACCCCTACTGCTGTAATCAGACCTTCCAACATGAAAGCCTGCACACAGTGCAACCTATACTCACTGTAAATAATGCAAAATTAGGAACTTGTTCACCTGAAACGAAAATACCTATATATCATTATTAAAGCAGATTGAAGCAGGTTGTTGATGAATCAAATCAGATCCATGGGTCGGTTTACTAAGGAACAATACATGGGCATATGTCAAAATGACAAATTGAGTAGCTGATGGAAGATTTGCGGAATCAGGTAAAGCCCAAATTCAATGGGTCAAATACAAATACAGACACCAGATACAGACACCAATCTTCTTATAGGCGCCCACTTAACTATTTGTTCTGATATCAATAACACTATCAGGATTTAATATAAAACATTTCTAACTAATCTTATCAGAAGCAGAAAACCACTCAGAACAAATATAAACATTCTTGAATCGAACATACAAACAACAGGGGAATACTATTTTTATTTTGAGATCCGGTGGGAAAAAGGAGAGAATTGGGTTAAAGAGAGACTACTGCAAAGAATGCTAGATAATTGATGTAAAGAGATTGCAGTAGCAACGAGAGAAAAAATGGGCAGTGTTTGCAAGAAAAATATTGCAAAACACTACCAAAGAAAATATTTCTGTGAAATGAAATGAACCAAAATCAATGTCCCTACATCTGCTTACTCAATCTATTTATAACAAGAGTAAGGTAGATTTTAAAATGTAGAGAAGATTTTTGCAGATTTGATCGCATAAATCCCATTTGATTTGGAGATCGGATTTAATCAGATTTGAATGCATTTATTATAAAGATATTATATGATTTTACAGCTGGAAGATTTGTATTAAATAGCAACTGTCCTGCAGATAAAATAGCAACTGCCCTGCAGATAAAACCAGTGACCTGCAGATAAAATAGCAACTTCCCTGCAGATAAAACCAGCGACCTGCAGATAAAATAGCAACTGCCCTGCAGATAAAACCAGTGACTGAAAACCACTAACTACTTTGCAGTTTAACGACAACCGAATAGTTGTATGACAGCGTGAGACAACTCTCAGGGTTAAAGCTGGTACAAAATACAGCCTATTGGCTAAAAAATTCTAATTTCATAAGAATGCATTATTCTAGAGTATAAAGTGACATTTGGACTAAATATACAGGTTACATTAGCAACTACTTGTATGCATATTTTGTTTGAAGAGAAGATTAGGAAAACAAGGTAGTTTATTATTAAACTTTCTAATAAAAAGTCAGAAAACTAAAATGACAGGATCTATTATCCTGTGAACTATCTTTCACCTGTGAATGTTAAAATTCTTCTATTTTATTATATTCTAAAACAAATCAGAGAGCTAAAAACATCCAGCACACAGCATAAGGAAGCGTGCACAGCTAAGATCCTCAACGCATTGTATGGTGTACGTATCAAAATTCTAATTTCATCCATTCAAAATCCATCCAATCCAAATTAGGTTCTTGCTCCACAACAGTTTGAACATTAAGGTCAGTCCTGGAGATCCTTTTGAACAGCTGTGCATTCATCTCACCACAAATCACATGTTTAAGGGATGGCAGTTTAGCTACTGTTTGAAGAGTTCCCTTTAATTCACAGCGTTCTCCCCTATTCTCCTTCAAATGTATGCACGATGAATGTCAAGGAATTTTAGTTTTTTAAGATTGCAAAGGGAGGATGACAGTGCTTTCAAGCCCGGAGATTCACACAATTGTAATGTCCCCATTTTAGTTCTACACTCTTCGATGGGATTTAGCCTATTTTCGGAAATCCGTAGGCCAAGCAAAAATGGAAATTAGGGTTTCCTATTTTATAGGACGTTTCAGATGTATTTTTGAGGGCTTGCATGCAAGGATTTGGAAGTGAGCTTTAGGGAGCTTTCTGGGTTTTCAAAGAGTTTCAGGATGTGGTGACATGCATGTTATGAAAATGACATACATTTCTAGCGGATACCTTGCATGCAGGAAAGGTTTTTGGGTTTTTCTAGGTTTTCACTTTTCAGAGAGCTTTAGAATGGTGTAACATGCATCTGCATCTAACAACCTTTCCAGGCACTTACTATTTTTAGTAAGACATGGGCATATGTCAAAATGACAAATTGAGTAACTGGTGGAAGATTTGAGGAATCAGGTAAAACCCAAATTCAATGGGTCAAATACAAATACATACACCAGATACAGACACCAATCTTCTTATAGGTGCCAACTTAACTATTTGTTCTGATATCAATAACACTATAGGATTTAATATAAAACATTTCTAATTAATCTTATCAAAAGCAGAAAACCACTCAGAACAAATATAAACATTCTTGAATCGAACATACAAACAACAAGGGAATGTTATTTTTATTTTGAGATCCAGTGTGAAAAATGAGAGAATTGGGTTAAAGAGAGATTACTGCAAAGAATGCTAGATAATTGATGTTAAGAGATTGCAGTAGCGACGAAGCCGACGAGAAAAAATGGGCAGTGTTTGCAAGAAAAATATTGCAAAACACTATCAAAGAAAATATTTTTGTGAAATGAAATGAACCAAAATCAATCTCCCTACATCTGCTTACTCAATCTATTTATAACAAAAGTAAGGTAGATTTTAAAATGTAGAGAAGATTTTTGCAGATTTGATCGCATAAATCCCATTTGATTTGGAGATTGGATTTAATCAGATTTGAATGCATTTATTATAAAGATATTATATGATTTTACAGCTCGAAGATTTGTATTAAATAACAACTGTCCTGCAGATAAAATAGCAACTGCCCTGTAGATAAAACCAGTGACTGAAAACCACTAACTACTTTGCAGTTTAACGACAACCGAATAGTTGTATGACAGCGTGAGACAACTCTCCGGGTTAAAGCTGGTACAAAATACAGCCTATTGGCTAAAAAATTCTAATTTCATAAGAATGCATTATTCTAGAATATAAAGTGACATTTGGACTAAATATACTGGTTACATTAGCAACTACTTGTATGCAGATTCTGTTTGAAGAGAAGAATAGGAAAACAAGGTAGTTTATTATTAAACTTTCTAATAAAAAGTCAAAAAACTAAAATGACAAGATCTATTATCCTGTGAACTATCTTTCACCTGTGAATGTTAAAATTCTCCTATTTTATTATATTCTAAAACAAATCAGAGAGCTAAAAACATCCAACACACAGCATAAGGAAGCGTGTACAACTAAAATCCTCAACACATTGTATGGTGTATGTATCAAAATTCTAATTTCGTCCATTCAAAATCCATCCAATCCAAATTAGTTTCTTGCTCCACAACAGCTTGTACATTAAGGTCAGTCCTGGAGATCCTTTTGAACAGCTGCACATTCTTCTCATCACAAATCACATGTTTAAGGGATGGTAGCTTAGCTACTGTTTGAAGAGTTTCCTTTAATTCACAGCATTCTCCCCTGTTCTCCTTCAAATGTATGCACGATGAGATGTCAAGGAATTTTAGTTTTTTAAGATTGCAAAGGGAGGATGGCAATGCTTTCAAGCCTAGAGATTCACACAATTGTAATGTCCCCATTTTATCTCTACACTCTTCGATGGGATTTAGCCTATTTCTGGAAATCCGTAGGCTAAGCAGAAATGGAAATTAGGGTTTCCTATTTTATAGGAGGTTTTAGATGCATTTTTGAGGGCTTGCATATAGGGGTTTGGAAGTGAGCTTTAAGGAGCTTTCTGGGTTTTCAGAGAGTTTCAAGATGTGATGACATGCATTTATGGCGGATACCTTGCATGCAGGAAAGGTTTTGGGTTTTCCTACGTTTTCAAACAGCTTCAGAATGGTGTAACATGCATCTGCATCTAACAACCTTTCAAGGAACTTACTATTTTTAGTAAGACATGACGGCTGCCCAGTTTGTGCTCAAAAAGCGTTTGGGAACACTTACTATTTTTAACAGTTTGCTAATTTTTAGTAAGTTCTATTTTTGGCAGTGTCATCCTAGTAGCAGCTCAATCATCTCTAGTTCATGTTTCCATTTTTGGCAGTAAGGCAATTCAATTTGGGCATTGGCTTCTTCATTCCTCTTGGAGCTAATTTTCAAATACTTAGTCATTTTTCAATGTTGCTTTTTGGACCTCGATGTCTAGGTGATCAACTTTAAGTTGTTTTAAAAAAGGGTCCTTTAATGTGGATGTCCAAGATGAAAATATTAATATTTAATGATGTTTTAATTTCTCTTGTGGTGGACGCCTAGAGAGGAGATATTAAAGTATTTTTAATATTTTAAAAGAGCTTTGAGGAGATGGGTGTTCCCTCGAGGAAGCTAAAGAGTTTTCTTTTTAGGAATTACAGCTGATTCATTTGCTCATTGAAGATTATTTATTGACGCCTTGCTCTTTGTTTCTCATCTTTGGAAAATTTAGTAATGTTATGTTGTTGAACTGAGTTCAGACTTTGCTACGAGGATTGTGTACCTCTAGCTCTCTATGCCATTCTTCGGGCTTGAAACTATGGCTTCCTAGATGGTGACTGAAGATTATACTTCACACAAAGGTGCAGATAGAGCTTAATCTTGATTGTGATAGCAGATTGCTATTGTATAATTTGTTATTTTTTATTATTATAGGCAGATTGTTGGTTTATAATCTGTTTATACTACTACTGGAAGTGCTAGCTAGAGCACATTTTTGTTTGTGGCTTCATCAGCATAATTTATTCAGTTCTAGGTATTTGCTCAAGCTGTTCTTCTGTGTAGGGTGCCCAGTTCTACAAGTTTTTGGAATTTATTACTGAGTTTTGGATTTTTGGGAGGTCAACCCTTCTTGGAGGCTATGCCATCTCCTCTTGGATGCATTGGGAATCGTGCCAATTGTTTGAGGCTATTTTGGCACCATTTGATCATTGGAAAGTGGATGTCTTGGTTAGAGGTTTCATTTGTTTGCTATTTGAAGTCTTTCTAAGCTGATTTGAAGAAGTGGTGACCATTTTGGTGAATCTCTTCATTGTTGGTCTGATTTTTTGTTCTTACTGTTTCTAATCAGACTTGTTTAATTTTGATATACTGTTGATTTGAGCTCCATTTCTGTATTATTTTCATATTGTATCAACTAGAGGTTTTTACAACTCTTTGTGGTTTTGGAAGCATAACTCTATATGTTTGCAGCTGAAACTCATTTATTGTAAGGCTGGTTAGTAGTACTAACAGTCATTTATTTATTTGTTGCAATTAAGTTTTGTATTTAGCTCCAACTGGATAAGTGGTTGAAGCATTTTTATTTCAGCACATTAAGTTTAATAATTTCCCCCCACTGAATAAATGGCAGAGTGGATTCATGGTCGGCTTGCTACCTTATTATTTGTAATTAGTTTGCTCCCACTGAATAAGTGGTCGAGCTTATGGTCGGTTATCCACCTACTCTTGTATTTACTTTCATTCATGGTTGGCTAGCTGCCCAATAGCTTGTAATTTCATTTTTCATTTGCTAACAATCCCCGGTACTGTATGCTCTCACCTCGCCCACATTGAGATCTTGTTGATCAAAAGGTAAAGGGTTACTTTCCAAGTTGGTTTATATTTGGAACTAACGCTAACAGTGGTGATTTGTGTTGATAAAATTCAAATAAAATTTAGGGGGAATATTACAACAATCTTATTTCCTTAAGTGATCCAGGCCTGCCCATCTCATTAGGTAACTTTGCGAGGGGATGGCAATGAGTAACTAACAACATTTTCAGGGAAACTAAAGAATAGAGTCCTGCTAGCAACTCTTCCAGATCAATGCAGTAGACCACATTAAATTCTAAAAGCCCAGGAGAGTTGAATAGTTTATCCCTACCAAAGCCCTCACATAGACTCATGTATATTGTCTCCAAACTCTTCGAGATTTTGCAATCCTCAGGAACTATCAACCTGTCAAGATGTAGAGTTCTAAGTTGAGAAAGTGCTTGAAAACCAGCCAGTCCACTGGGCTTGGTTCATTTTGCTCTGTCATTATTATGGATTATCAAATCTTAAGTTTTTTCATCGTGTGCAAAAATGTTGGAATGCAATATTCACTTGCATTGAAATTCAAAACCAAAGCTTCCACCTCAGGGAACGCCATTTCGGGCCATTGTGTGTCCTTCATTGCCCCTAAATATTCCCAATAAACATGGAAGTCAAGGCTATGCTATGACTAGCTTATTTAAAAATTAATCTATTTGTGATAAGTTTTCAGTATATTGGTGTAGGGAGCAAAAAATCACAGGCATACTTGAATTAAATCCTAAAAGAACAGCTGTAGCATTTACCTGTGTGAATGGAAACAATCTGAGCTTTAGATGAAAGATCTCTATCTGTTTGCCACTTTGAAGGAAAGTGTTTGTTCATTTTAGGCATATTTAGCCTCCTACGCTGAATACTATTGTCCTGACTGGCCAAATAAAGGGCCAAATCTCTCACTACATCATGTTGGGAAAAGGAATATCCATTCATGCAGTCATATGTGATCTCTGGGGTCCTGGCATCACATGTAAGGGAAACGTGTTATTAAGAAATTACGGTATCAGAAATGAGAAAATCAAATTGAATATATAATTGTTATTTATCACAACAGATTTCAGATTGCAAACTGTAAAAACACGAATCGAGGGCTGCCAACATGGTTAAGAAATATAACAAATCAGGCAAAAGTTAAAAGGATTTCACTAGCTTCCTCCAAATGAAGATCTATTCTTCCACTCAAGGTGGAGTCTGACTTTCTGTGCAATACCGCATTCTCAAAATTTAAAATAAATTTAAATCTAAAGTTTAGAGCTTCTATATAATGAATTTAATTTTTTATTTTCTTAGGAAAAAGGAAGTCTGATAATTCTGTACAAATGTATAATTCTGCAATTTGTTGCATCATCAACATGGGTAAAATCAGGTTCTTGGCCACCAACAATGTCTTTCCACATGGTTTTTAGGATACATAGGGGATCCGGGCTTTTTGAAGCAACAGTGTATATTACTTTTTTAAAGCACTCTGCAAATCACGGGAACGTTTGAAACGATTCATTTTCCTCTCTGGGACTTACAAATACAGGGTAAAACTGAAGGGCGTAATTTCAACTTTGTGAAAATGTAAATTATCAACGAGGCTGCTGGTCAACAGCCAGTCACATTTTAGAACTGCTCGGTGCTCAACTGACTGGGGATCAAGATAATGACAACTTTACAAATCCAGTGCAAATTTTAGTTCTTTCTTGAAATATATAAAACTAAATTCATAATTAAAAAATACAATCCTAAGATCAATAATGATAATTTATGTTCTTCAAGTAAAAATTCATCATAATAGTTGTAAATCAACTCCACCCAATTTGGCAATCAAGATGGACAATGTAGAAATATGTTTCAGACATTTTGTCAAATAGTAGTTTGAATTTGAATTATTAAAATCTTAATACAAACTAAAAGATGGATCACACAATAAAATAAGGTTATTGTGGTTTAATTATTTTGACTGAATTCTTTCAAACTCGTTGAAACCCTATTTTTTATCTTTTATCAAAAAAACCTAGGAAGCTAAATGCCCTGGTACTTAATTACCTAGAACTAGATTAAATATCCGATGCAAAAGCGAGACAAACTGAAGCTGGAACAGAAATCAGAAGCACTAATACATTTATACAACTGAAATAGTGTAAACAATAAAGAAAGCGCCCGAGTTGCTGTTACCTTTGATTTCATGGTGTGACAAACTACCGCTGCAAGTGTGGATTTTCCTGCTGCACCCATGACTGTAATTCCAACCACATTCGTGGAAAACGTCTGTATGATGTTTTCAACGCTTCTCATCGTAAGAAATTCGAAGATACTGTGTTCGAATTCGGGGTTGTCGGGGAATTCTTTGAATTTTCGCAGCGATGACTTCGAAGAAAATCTGAACTTGAATTGCATATCTGTTGGATGGTTGGCAACAAATTCTTCACAGTTTCTTCGAATTTCTTACTAGTAGAACACTGAAAACATCATACAGATACACACCTGCTTTACCAGCCCCTCGCAAGGCAACTTCCAAAACAACTTCCCCAACCATCTCTGCTATTGTGAAACTGCTTTACAAAAGATGGGATGATAGTTTAATAGCAATGAGGGGAAGAAAACTTAGAAATCACGCCGAACTTGCTCATTTCATTGGAATAACTCCAAAAGAACTCACAGAGAAGGTGTGATCAAGATTATTGGGCACTCCTTACTTAACCTAGTCTAGTCCCCTGTGGCTGTACTTAAATGTCATATATTACTCAAAACCGAAACCTAATCCATTCTTAAAATCTTGGTCTTTTAAAAAATTTAAGAACTTTATTTGTTTTCTCCTAAGGGATGCGGCTAATCTTCTTACAAAAAGTGAAATGGGACCCACCGCGGACTTGACTGGAGATAGATGGAATTGCAACGATGTCAGTTTGTTTTGCCGCCATTTTTTTTTCCCTCATGTACAAACTATGTAAATAAATTTTATTGTTTTATAATTACTAGCGCTTGCACCTCGAGGTGCAATGGGTATGCCGATAGTAGGATATACTCTAGGAGTATATTGAAGGGTAGGGAAAAAATCGCAAGAAAATATAAATTGTTTTTCTTAAAACTAACTATTTATAGTAAAAGTCAATTGATGATGGGATGAGACAGTCTCAAATTGTCGAATGTTTTTTCATGCATCAAAACATACCAAGAGAAAAAGTTAAAAAATATAACGATTTGGATGTGTATATTATCACCTTTTTTTTATTTATTTGTCATGGAGACAGCCTGAACAAGTGGTTTCCAAAACAGAGGAAAGCCTAAGAGGATAGAGATTGAATCCATTTGAGTTGTCAATCATACTTTTTTATTCTTAAAACATACATACATGCATACATATATTTGTATGTATGTTTTTGGTCGCATTATCTCTATTAGAAGGAGTATCGTCAGTGCCATAATCAACATTATCATTCATTCAAAGCAATGGAATAGCTAATATTGATTTAGAGGTACCTCTCGTATCAATGTATCAAATTGTGACTTTATTGGCATGTAGGTCGGACTTTTTTGTAACTAATCAGTAATAGCAACTACCAAAGCAGTATGAGCACTTTGCCTGCAGCATGTTCACTCCGTTGGTCAAATGAAGCAAATTCCATCCTCACTTTTCAGTTGCTTCCTCCACGTATTCTTACTCACTACCTTTTGCATCACATTCTCAAACAAATTCCAGCCGACTTTTGTTGCTCACATTCTCTTTTCTTCCCAAACAAAACCCATCCTCTGTGCATTCTCGTTCTCTGCCTTCTATTATTGCGTTCCATTTGGCCTTTTCCTCTCCCATCACCATTCTCTTCTTCCACAACTATCTTCCCTTTTCTCAACATGCCTGTGTGCCAACTTCTCCTCACTGCTTTCCATGAGACCACACTTTTTTCTCCTCTTCCTTCTCCCTATCCTCACTACATTCCATGAGACCACACTTTTTTTCTCCTCTTCCTTCTCCCTATCCCTCCTTTGCAGCTCTAAACAACCACGCTTTTTCTACCTCCCACTGAGCTCTCTTCCCTCACCTCATCTATTCTCTCTTTCTCATGCCATCTTTTGTCTCTACATTTTTTACCAAATTTGCGTGTCCACCAATGTAGGGGTCGTGATATTTGAAAATCACGCCAGCGTTAGGGTTAAAGGAAAAATGTTGTTGTGCATGAGATTGTCCCACCAATCATAACAATGGCGAGTGGAATCATGTCTGTGACATGATTTTAGTTGTAGAAAATGAACATTTACTACTAAAGAGGGATTTCCAAGTTTAGAAAAGGAGAACTCATAGCACAATTAGATCATGATATATTTATAAAGATATTTGGGATATCTAAAAAACTTTAAATAATAGACAAAGTTATGTGTATTTCATCACAAATCTTAATATAAAAGCTTTTTTATTTCATCAGTTTGGAAAAAGCATAGGAATCCTTCCCCAGTTGTATCCTATAATAAAGTTTATTTAAATTCATCAATTCGTGAGAAAAGGGCCTTTTTTTTTCACCTGCTTCTTCATGTTGGCTGTGGTGGGAGGAGACTTTAGTGTAAAACTTTCGTAAAGAGTGCTTGAATACAAACAACAAACACAATACACAATACACAATGAGCACCTCACCTCCCAAAGTTTTGACCAAGATGAACATAGTCTTCGAAGGGCTTGCTGTAGAAATAGGAAAATCCAAACTTTACAAACATTTAATAGAATTAATAACAAATCAACAATTTCATCAACATTGTGATTAAATGTTTGTTATCTTTAATTAAACTTTCCTACATTTTTTGTTCAGAACCGCACAAGAATCATAAATAAGAATGGAGTACAAAATTGCAGTGACTTACAGGAAGAAGAGGAAATGGAGAAAAAAGCAATGGTGGAGTAATGCAAATAACAGTTGGCGTTGAGGCCTTTTCCATCTTGCAGTGAAAAGCACTGTTGTACGAATAGGGTAGCGTGTTGAAGACAAATGTCATAGCTATCGGTAGTAAGTGTCCACTTGCACATAGCTAATCCATGTTGGGGTTTGTTTTTCCACACGACTCTCAAAATTTTTCCATCTGTGGATAGGGGTGCCATGCTCTTTGACCATCCCTATCATAAATACCCCATTCCTATTAATTGCACTAACATTTACAACAAATTGTACATCATACGTTGGTTTCCTTCCCACCAACCAAGCTTTGAAATAGGGTATGCTAATTTCCCACCAGAATAGTCCACCGGCCTCAGACAGTCAGACGATTCCGGTGGGATTTCCCACCTATAATAGCCTATCGGCTAAATATTATAGATTAACTATTATTAAATTATTTTATTGTTATTATATTATATTATTTATTTATTTATTATTATATACTTTTATAATGTAATTAAACTTGTATTATTATTTTATAATTATTAATTTATTATATTATATTATATTATTATATATTCATTATTATGTAAATAAATTTATATTATTATATAAGTATTGTATTATCGTATTATAATATAAGTATTGTATTGTATTATAATAATATTATAATATTTTGGCAACTCAAGGGTAGACAACTGAGAGGGGGGGTGAATTAGTTGTCACCAAATTTCAAACTTATTCAACTTATTAACCTTATTCTCAGATTTGAACATTAATCATGAAAGCATAAATGAACAACACATCATAAT
>VDFB02077833.1:0-29931 GCA_007258455.2 Sequoia sempervirens
TTCCTCTTTCTTTCTTTTGTTGTTTCTCTTTCTCTCTCTTTTCTTTCCTCTCTCTTTGTACCACTCTTGCTCACATTGTTCATCTCTCTCTTTCTCTTGTTCATTCTTTATATTTTCCTTTCTCTGTAGTTCCATTCTCTTATTATTTTGTTCTTTTGTATTTCCTTCTTTCTCTCTCTTTTTTCTGCTTTTGTCTTTATTTTTCCTTCTTTCTCTCTTTGTTTATTTTTCCCTTTCTCTCATTCATGCATCCCTCTCTCCCTTTCCCTCTCCTGCTTTCTAAATCTTTTTGCTTATATCTTTTAAAAAGAAAAGTTCTTTTGTTCTCTTCCTCTCTTTTTGTCTAGTGTCTTTCTTTCCTTCTTTATTTTCAATCTCTCCTTGTCACTAAATATCTTTCTCACTTTCTTTTTTCCTTATTTCTTTCTCTTGTTCTAGACACTAGTTACTCAACCCTTAGAACTCTAGACCCTCGACCATTGAACCATGGACCTTCAATCTTAGACACTAGAGCTTGGACCTTGTGAACCATAAACCTTCAATCTTAGACACTAGAGCCTAGACCTTGCAAATCATGGACCTTCAATCTTAGACACTAGAGCCTAGACCTTGCTTTTAGATTGTTACTCTTAAAACATAGACACCATACCTGCAACATTAGAACCTAGACATTGGACCCTAGCACTTGGGTCCTAGATCCTAGAACTTGAACTCTGGACCATTGGACCCTAGACCTTACACCTTGGTGTCATGGACCATGGACCATGGACCCTAGACCAAGAAACTTTTACCCAATACCCCAAACCCCTGGACCCAAGACGCAAGACCCTAGACCACGGACACTAGATTGTGGATCTAGACCTTGAAAACCTAAATCTTGAACGCTATACCCTAGACCTTGCATCCCAAACCTTAGAGCTAGGACCTTAGATGCTAGACTTGGAACTTACACCCATAGACTCTAGACCCCTAGACCTAATACCCACAACCTTGGATCTTTCTTTGTTTCCATAATTCATTCTCACCTTTTCTCATTCTATCACATGATCTCTCTCTCTCTCTCTCTCTCTCTATCCATCTATCAACATTTTTTTTTCTATGTTTTTCCTCTCTCTTTCTTCTTGTTTCTTTCTCTTTCTCTTTCTTTTATTGGTTCTGGCTTTGTCTATATTTATTCTCTCATTTTCCTTATATAAATTCTGTGTGTATGTATATGCATGCACACACCTCTTGATCTTGAACATGTTTTATATCTTTTGTATAAACACGTCTACACCAATTCATTTCCAGGATTTCTTGAAAATCGATGTTATACATTTTGGTTCCTCTTTTGTATGAAAATCTTGATCAAGATGAAGATGTAATATGTAATATCTTTTGTATAAACATGTGCACCGATTCATTTCTACATTTTCTTGGAAATTGATGTTATACATTTCTGTTCCTGTTTCTGCTTCTGTTTCCATTTCCTGGTAAATTAGGCTATTTTTAAAAATTACTTGCTACAGACGTAAGGGTGAATGTTAGTGTTGGAAAGACTGTTGGATGCAAGTTTGTTTGTAAGTATTTCTTTTGTGGTTTTCATTTGGACAAAACATGTTTACATTATTGAGACCATGCAACAGGTTTGAAAGAGTAAAATCAACTAAAATCGCTGCTCATAAAAGGTTGGTTTTACGAGTTCAAAGTCAGGCACTTGTGCTTGAAAGAGAATGTAAGGATCTAGGAACACTTCTGAATGGAGAAAGGAGAAGACTGAACTCTACTTTGTCAGAGTTGAAAAACATTGAAAGAGCGAGGTAGGCTTTTAGTTTTTGTTATTTTTGTTTTTTTTAGGTGTCAATCATCAACTACTTAAATAAGAAGAAGCTATGCATCTTTAAATTTTTAATGATATATTGTTGTTCTTCTCTGCAGTCCAGACAATTGCCTTTTAGCTTTAGTCATTTTTTCTGCATGTTGAGGAAATTCATAAAGTTGCAATTATAGACTATTCATTATACATCAATTCTTTCAGCTTAACTGGAAATAGTACACCTATGCCAAAGTAACATAAGTTAATATTCATAGAACATGTGCCAAGTTAAATTCATTGAATCGGTCTTCTTTATGCAGGCAGTCATCTGTGGCATTAAAGATTTGGCTACCACAAAATATTCGTACGAGGCAGCAGGATGTTGTTGAACAAACCCCAGTTCATACAGATTCTCATATCCACTCACTGAAGATGGAGATAGATGTGTGTAAAGAGCGCATTGCAAGATTCAGCAGAAGCATTGTAAGATTTTCCAGTTTCTGTTATCTAGTTAGTTTTGAGTGGATATATTTGATTTGATTGCATGTGTTTTTTTGTTACTAATTTCTTGTGCAAAGTTGAACACTTGTTTGATGATTGAATGCGAGCAGTGTGAAAAGAGTAATTTGATGGAAAGAGTTAAAAGCAAGCTGGAATCCTTGCAATATAAACCATTGCCAGAATCTTGTATAGCATGCTTTCAGGGACCACTAAAGAAAGCAAAAATAATGGATAAAAAGATAGAGAATGCTATCAAATCTGAATTTCGGTCCTTGTGAAATTGATATTTACTTATTTCAAATGGAGACATGAATCTCTCAAGTGTTTGGTATTTATTATAGATAAATTAATGATTTGCTTAGTTGCCCTGCACGTTAAAGTTCTTAATCATATGCATTTTGATTTATGCATCTTAAATTTTCTAGGTTGTGAAAACCTGAAATTGTTTTTTCTGTATAATATTATGCTTTTGAAATTTGGCTGCTTATGCTTAAATGTACTTTGTATATTCTAGCTTGGGGAAGCTGAACAGTTGAGAGTACGTTTTCATGAAAATTGAATATCAAGCAGCAACCCACCGTGTGTTTCAGGAATCAGTATTTTGGTAAGATGCAGTGAGTTTTGGGATATTTAAGGGGGTTGATTATGAGAAAGGAGAGGATATTCTTTTGTTGTTAATCTCAGTTCAGAATGCAATGTGCATAATCTGTATAAAACTGACTTGAATTTGTAAAGATTTTTGGAGAAAGCTGCGTAGAATTTTTTACATCTGTGTGGACAACCGATGTAAAAATTTCTACACAGTTTTCTCCAAAAGTATTTACAAATTCATGAACATTGACCATGAAATTATTCCTAAAAAGGTCACTTTTCAAAATAGTGTACATAACTCATGGCAATATTCTCTGCATAATTCTCAGTACATATGGTGAGGCACTCAATATCAGCAAGATGTCATATGCCCCAAGGGCTGGACAATCTTATAAAAAAAAATGCAAAAGGCAGGTTGTGCATAGAAGTTCATCCAGCATTAACTGTTACATCCATAGAATGATTTTATGCTTCTTCCCTTGAGTGAGTCCTAAGGTCTTAGATTCCAGTTATTTCTTTAGTTATCAATTCTATTCTCTTGATCTCTTATGGGAAGAGGTAGCCTGTGTCTGATGAAGAGGGAAGGCAGTTGAGCAAATCACAATAAACATGATCTGTTGTCAGATCACCGAAGGTGCTCAGGGATCATAATGCCTCTGGGAGGTTGAGTTTTTGTTTGAATAGCTCTTCAAGCCATCTTCAAAATAACTAGTAATTACTTTTTTGAAGATGTATCCTCATTATGTTGTGCGAGGGAGGTCAGTTCACTATGACTGGAGAGGACATTGTAGAAGTTGAGTAAGCCCACTTTGAATACTTTATTTTGACCTTAGTAGATATTAAAACCGCCTCATCCTACATGTTTCAATTTATTTCACCATGTGGGTTTTATCATTTAGTGTAGTTGTGGGATAAATGAAACTTTTATTTTCTTCCATGACTTATTTGTTAAAGACCTCCTTCCTTTGTCTTTAATGAATTGATTCGTTGGTTGCATTTCTTTGTCTAGTCCCTATATCAGACTTTGCCAGACATTTTCTATCATCTTTCAAGTAGGTGGGGTGTGGGCGTTTGTCCCAATCACAATTAAATGGTTATTGCTCTACATGGTGCTAATTTGTCTTACTGGCTATTGTGTAGTAAAAATGAAGCCCTATGATTGAAAGATCCTTAAAGAAAATGTTATGGATTTGTCTTCCCATTGTTGTGAAGAGGCTACTAGCATTGGAACATTTATATCAAACTTCATGTGCTGAATAACTGCAATTCAGGAGTCCTTGATATGCATCCTATTAAGTGGACCAGGTTTCTTCAATATAATGGCTTCAACCTCTCATTAAGCTCAGAAGTGAGAAGCAACTTTTCTGTCAAACTTCATGGGCAGAATAATTGCAATTGACGTGTACTTTGGATTGGCATCCCATAAATTGAACTGCATTTCTTCTACAAAGCAAAATATTATGATTTGAAGTGGGTTGCATGTTAATTAGACTCTTGTGTTCAAGAACTACTCGAACTTCAGGTTTTAGTATTTACTTATTTCAGAATGGTCGAAAGAAAATTTGATTGTCCTTTTTCAATTCGTTATGGGTGACAAATTATGTGCATGAATTGCATATAGAAAATATATTTATGCCTCGGATCTTGATATCTGTGCTTACAGCTGTATTTGGTTAATAACTTCATGAAACTTCTAGATAGGAAGCTAGTAGCCTGTAGATGTATGTTAATAAGGAGCCAAATAATTGGTGAGAAGGGTCAGGAAAATATTTTTGAATGAATGACATTATTGCTGGAAGAATGGAGCTTTGCTTTGGATAGATGAATTCAAGGAAAAGCACAGGCAAACTGCAGTCTGCTAACCTTTGGATAAAGCTAAGTGAGCACTTTATGTCTGCATATTCAACATGCAAGAGACTTAAGAAGGAGCCAAATAATTGGTGAGAAGGGTCAGGAAAATATTTTTGAATGAATGACATTATTGCTGGAAGAATGGAGCTTTGCTTTGGATAGATGAATTCAAGGAAAAGCACAGGCAAACTGCAGTCTGCTAACCTTTGGATAAAGCTAAGTGAGCACTTTATGTCTGCATATTCAACATGCAAGAGACTTAATTATGATGCATAAAAAAATTGAGACTCCACTGTCTGTACTTTGAAGTTGTAGTTTGCTGTCAGTGGGGACCGTACTGTCTCACAATAGCTGTAGCCTGTATGTGTACCTGGAGCCTACTTGAGATTTGTATTTTGATTTGGACCACTAGGTATATGGAGTTACAAAATTGCAACTAGATGCGAAAAATAGATCAGATTCGATTGGCCAACCATGTTACTATTGCAGGCCAACAAATCAATCTTTTTAAGTGCCTCATTGGAGACCGCACTTTGGTCCTCAAACCTCTGTTAGAGAGAGGCTATAATTAATCTTAAGCTCCTTTTGTAATGACCCTTGTTGGAAATATTCATAAAACCCTACAATTTTTTTCTTTTGTATTTTCTGATTTCTGCAAATTGGAATAAATAAGGAATGTAGAACGGCACTATTGAACTTCATTACTAATTAGATATTATTATTATAGCCAAGATCTAAAAACTCATAAATACTGATGCAAGGTACAACAAAATCCTTCACATGTAATAATCAGCAAAAATACCAAATATCACTAATAATATAATGCTCCAATTTCAACATTCAAATGCTCCGATGGATATCAGTTTACAAGGTATGGTAGGATTGAAGATTGAGGATTATTATCAGCAATAAGTATGATATGTACAGCGCGATGGGTCCTAAAGATGGTACGGTAGACTTCTGAGAAAGATACGGGTGCCCAAGATAAAGGGAAAAGGCTATGAAACCCTCAAAACGACATGGCATGTGCGCCCCTGCGACCTAGACCTTCCACTGCACCTGGAACTAAGGTAACAACCTCTAGTGTCGTAGATTGATTAGTACTGTCAGAGTCTATAGCCCCACAAATATTCAAGTCAACCACCGCACCCCCAGCCTCCACCAAGTTGTTCATTTAATGCCAATTCATAGCCTCCTTCCTGTCGTGAGGGGAAAGCAATATTAATATTCACTTATAGTCCGGATGGGTATTAATGGGAGGTGGAGAATTTAATGAGTAAATGAAGTATTTTTTAAAAATAATTATGAAAATATAAAGGATACAATGGTGTGCTTCATGTCTATTGTTAATATTTTTATTTATTAATAAATTTTATTAATTTTACAATATAAATATTTGGGAAAGCTAGTAAATATTTTTTTGTTGAGTATATAATGATTAAATAATTTTTTTAATAAGATAAATCATATAATTTGTAAAATGATGTCAAAATATCAATTTTTAAATATATAAAATGATTAGAAGTTATTATATTCATATTTCAATGTGTATGTTTATTAAACATTAATATATAAAAATTACATTAAATAAATAATAATTGGTGAATAAAGTTGGAAACCAAAAAATATGTTTTTGATATAAAAAACAACAAAACAAGGGTGTTGTCCCTTTAAAACAAAGTCCTGTGGGCGATTTAACATCTTCAACACATTAACAACAAAAAACAAAACACCGAACAAGAGACCCTAACCTTTTTATATCAAAAACAACAACATAAACACGAGCAGAGTAACCGTAATACCAATAGACATCTTGAGAAAACTAACCAGTAGAAAACCAAAAAATATGTTGATTGTACATCTCTACAAGTCTCTTTTTTATTCAATTTTAATTAAGAAATATATCTAGAGAATATAATTAGATGAAATATTTGCAATTAATTTTAACATTGTGTTATATAAAAAAACATTATGAAGAAAAAAATGAAAGAAACTAAAAATGAAAAATATTATTTTGTTTCATGCTTACATTTATTAAAATAAAAAAGATTTATTGTTTTATTGGTCAAAATTAATTTTTAATTGTTAAATAATAAATTAGATTATATTTAAAAATAGTTAATAAAGAGTTGTTTTTTATGGTTTTGAAATTGTCAAAAAATAAAAAAATAGATAGAAAAGAAAATATCAATGATAATTACGTAAACAATATATGATAATTGAAAAATCAATAAGTAAAACTTTTAATGGTGGTGTTCTTTATGTTTTTGAATTTCTAAATAATTTTAAATTTATTTTATTAAATACAATTGAAATCTTTAATCAAATTGTGCATGAGAAATTTGAAAATTGACCTATTTTTCACATGCAAAATTAATTTATTTTAATTTTTTCTAATCTTATAGGTTTATAGTTTATTTTCAAAATATTGCTATTTATTCATCTTTGCTCTTATTCCTTGTATCTTAAGTTGTTTTGATTATACAAGAAAAACAGGTTTTGAAGGGATTCAAAACCCTTCACAACTTGAGATACAAAATGTTGCTAAAAAACTACTTCAGTAATGTACCAACAGCATACCAAGATCCAAAAAATAAGACAAAAAGGGGGTGTTGTATGAAAGATAAAACAATAAACTAATAGCAGCACCCAACAACATCAAAACAACAAAACGACAGGAAATAAACTGAGACCTAGCAGGAAACAAACAACAAACAAAAAGAGAGCCGAACACTAATTCATACTACTCAAGGTGTTGGCCACCTCAAGCTCCTAGCTTCTATGCACTTCAATCATGTCCAACAGCTCCTCATCCTCAAAGGACTTTTCCATCATCTTTTGCACCTCTTTTACCTTTGCCTTTGGCTGAATGTTCTTTCTCCATTAACTTAGAAAAATACACTTGGTCTTCTTTGAGCTCACTTATTTTTCAGAATAGGACTTCCAAAGAGTTTGCACTATTCTTCACTGAAATGTGACATGCATGAAGAAGTCTCTTTATGTCTGCATTAGTTCCCAATACCTTGGCTTTTAAACCAGCCAATCGCTCTTCACACAAAGATTTGAAATCATGGAAAGAACCCTCAAAGTCCATGATTCTGTCGATCATAATGTCTGACACTGATCCTTTTAGAATATTCTTTAAGTTCTTCAAACCCCTTATTTTAATGCTAACCTTATTAAACTCCTAAAGAGTCCATTTAACCAACTTAAAAGTTCTAGTGGCTCCAACCCTAGCCATTTCCAACAACTCAAACATTGAGGTAGAATCATCATCGAGATAAGAAAAGTCCTCAGAAAGGGGATTTAGCTTTAGAGGCTTTGACTTAGCACTCTTCTTCTCAGTATCCTCCCCATTTTGTCCCTTATTATTCTTCTTCTTCTCCTAGCTCCACATTGGGCAAGTCCTGAATCGAGGAATCATCAATTTCCACTGCCTTTTCGCCATAAGCCTTCTCCTCACATATCATTTTCGGGTCCTTTGTTGGGCCTTTTGAGGCCTAGTTTTCAACTTGGCAATGCACTTGGATGACCTCCTTGGCTTATCCTTGTCCTCCATACCTAGAGCATTTTCTTGGAAACCCTCCTCATTACCTCCACTTTCAGCTTTTCCCTAGCCAACAACCAACTCCACCTTCCTAGGAGGGGGGGCTCATCTGAGCCCACCTTCATGTCCTCGCTGTCAGAAAGAACAAGGCACTTAGCTGCTTGGTTACTTTTAATGCTACCCATCTTCCTCTTTTTTGAGGAAGTAGTTGCAGGGGACGAGGAAACATCTTCCTCTTCATTCCATTCCTCTTCATCTACAATGCTGGTATCCAGGCCAGATGAACTAGAAACATCACTCATAATCTTCTCCTTATCCTTAATAGTAGGGGTTGGGAGAAGAGCTTTAACATGCTCCATAATTAAAAGAACGAGACCGTCATGGAGGATGGCCCCCCTCCTATTCTTTAAATGAGTGTAAACAAAAACCTCCATGGATGATAACAAAAAAAAAAGAAAAGAGATGAACAAACTATGCCTGAAATGGTTTAGAAGTGTGAAGTGGTGACCGAGGATAGTAGTAAACCTGCCTTCCAGAGTCGGTGCATTAACACCTTAGCAACATTTGCCCAAATCTTCTTCAAGGATTTGGGCTCATAACCCTAGCTTTCCATTTTAACCAATTTCTTTCGCTTGTCATCTTTGAAGAATTGGGCCATTGCTTCTTCATTGCTCTTCTTGTCCTTGTAAAACTTATGACTAACCATCAACATCCTAGTTACAGTAGCAACTAGCTCCTCATTCACCTCCACTTCCAAATGCTTTATCTGAAGCTTGCAATTATGCCAACATGACACAAATTCCGCCGATACATTAGGATCATGCCCATGTAGCCTTTCTAAAAAAGGCACGAAATTCCCATGACAAAGGATATTCCATAGCTTCTTTTTCTTCCTGAGGCCTGCACAAGAGTGTGACTCGATTATGCTCTTGTTGCCACCCATTTCTTCCAACACCAAAGGAAAAAAACCCTTGCAAAAATTACTCAACTAAATGCCAGAAATCCAAATGAAACCCACAAAGCATGCAAGTTGGGGGATGGTACTAGAAATTAAATGTCGCCACCACAACAACTCATCCCATGCCATCATTTCTCAATAAGCTCCTAACTTTCCCATGAAGGATTGAGCCCTCCTCCCACGCACAAAACTTATTTAAACTGACATACTCATTGGCAAAAAATCTTCCAATGAGTTTCCTTCTCGGTAAATGTGAGAGACACAGATCTCTTCACAAGATTGTAACATGATTATAGTATCTTTGATAAGTTGATCCATGTTCCAGGTAGGTTGGTGAGTGACACGCAGATAATTGATGATGTTTAAAGAATCACCTTCGACCCATATTTTGGAGTAGCCTTTGTACACAACATATTTAACACTTATAAACGCAGCCTCCACCTCAGCACAATGATTTGTTCGATTTCCCAACTGTATCTTAAGTTGTTGCTATTTAAGTGGCTATATATTTTTGTTCATACACTATTATATTTAGTTGCATTTTTTATGATTTGTTTATGTTTTTTCTCATTTTTTATGGTTATTTATTTTCCTTTTTCTAATTTGTTCCTGGATCCTTGTGCTTCCTTCCCCTCTCTTTCCCATCTTTTTTTATCTAGTGTTAGTATGCAATCAACCATTTTTTCTCCTTGTGCTCTAAGATTTAGTGGTATTTGATATTCCACCAAAATTTATTCTATGCTTATCTAGGGAGTGCCACCAAATATTTAATGCAATTCACATTGAGAAGATGTTTAAAATAAATAAATTTTAAACAACTTTATGCAAATGAAATGATGCTTAGAATAACCAATCCTAAACAACCTAAAGCAAATAAAATGATTATGAAATGATGAAAAGATGCTTAAAATAACAAATCCTAAACAACATAATGGTATTTTGATAGAGAAATGGTCACATGTTAGTGTAAAACAATCACATATATAACTATGACTACCATCATGAAAAGTAAGATTGCAAGAAATAAATAACATATTATTTATTATTCAACTATTCTAAAGTGAATGTACATTCAAATTTAAATGTTTAAAGCTAGAAAACATACACATACAAAAAAATTATATTGTATATTGATTTTTAGTCATTATGGAAAGTAGATTGCAAAAAAAAAATCTATAACATATTTATAATTCAACCATTCTAAAATGAATATACATTCAAATTTAGATGTTGAAAGTTGGAAAACATGCACATAAGGAAAAATTATATTGTATCTCAATTTTTATATATAAAAGTGTAGAATAATTCTCTACACATACAAAATTGACATTTATAACAACTCAAAATATTTTTTACAAAATGTTGTATATGCCATCTCAAGATCTATATGCAATGTGGGTGTTGAATAACTACACATTAAATCCTAATAGTTCAATTAATCCTATGTCTTAGGCGAGTCCTAAACTTGTGGTGGATCATCAAAATCTAGCCTCTTCATGCCACCTGATGGATGCAAAGTTGACTACATAATAACAAATCAATACCATATTTTAATTAGCTCAATAGTAAATAAATTAGGCCACCAAATGAAAACTTATCTACTATAATTTAGAAATTTCAAATTATCATATTGTTACCATCTCTACTTTGCATTACAACCATTGTTGAAGTTGCTTGGTTAAAATCAATAGAAAATGGTAACATATGTTGTTGGGTATTTTGTTGATCATCTAAAACCACAATAACATGCACATTTAACACATCAATTTAGACAAAATTAATTTACAAATTAAAGACATAAAATTGATTGAAGTGTGTTATATAATTCTATACCATCTCCACTTTGCATTGTATCTATTATTGTTGCTTGGTTAAGATCAATAGAAAAAGGTAACATATATTTTCTATTGTTTTGTTCATCCTCTGAATTTGCAATGACATGCACATTTAATACATCAACATAGATAAAGTTTTCAAGTGTAAAATTGCATTATGTAATTAATATAAACAATAGTAAATTTATTAAGTATAAAATTAATAAATATATTTGATAGTTAAAAATTTACCATCTATAAGTTGTATTTCATTTGTTATTGTTTGGTTTAGATCAATAGAGAAAGGTAATTGATGTCGTTGAGTACTTTTTTGATCATCCAAACTTACAATGACATATATTTAACATATGAAATAGAAACACAAACTCTTATTATGCAAATTACTAAAATGCTTATGAATAAATGTATTCACTGTGTTGCATGATAATACCTCTTTTTTCTTCTATTGCAATGCTTGAGCAATTAATGATTTTTTTTCTTTTTTTCTTTTTACATCTTATAGAGGGGAATCAAAAATTTCCATAATCAACTGTTTCATTCAAGTCTTCAAAGATGACATTATCTCTTTGATGAATTGAATGAAATTTACACATTTTTCTTGGATTGAACCATAGTGATATTCGTCTCATAGACATGTTCTTTGAGCCAAGGATTGATGTAAATTTGGAAGAGGAAGGAAGAGATGTATATATATCTTTTTTTAATCTCTCAATACATTAACTAAATTTTTTTTTCATCTTCGCTAGTTGGTAAATTTTGGAGCAGATGATTTAAAAAATCAATAAAATTTTCAAAGTTATCATTTGAAGTATCATATGGTTTTCAACCATTTGTAATAAAAATATAAATGATTAAATCTAAAAATATGTAAAAATATCTTAATATTTCATTATAAAATATATACATTGAAATTTACCTATTTTTTTGCTTTTCACCAATGATAACCCCAAACACATCTTAATCTTCTATTTGATTACAACCATCTATAATTGGATTAAGTTTTAATTAATTTTGAGAACTATAAAAAAGAAACTAATATTTAATTGTAAAGACCATATTGACATTATCAATGGTATTATTTTTCATGACTAAAACTCCCTTTGACATTGTCATCATCATCAAGAAATGGAGTAACACCATCTATAATTTAATGAGATCAATTTAGTTAGTTTTAAGGAAAAATATAATAATCATTTAACATATAAATATTAAACTTAAATCTTAAATAATCCTTACCAACAACTTGATCTTGCTTATTATTTTTGTTTCTCTTTAGAAAATCTAAAATCTTTAACACATGTTTGCATGTGTTTCCATTCTTTTCCCACTGACAATCACACACATGTAAATATGGTCCAAATTTTCTAACAAGATACGACTTTGTTGGAATTGTTTGTCTTCTTATTTGGTATGTATTAGATTATATGAATAATATTTGGTATTTTTTTGACCTCTCTAATGTAATTGTGTAATATCTTTTTTATTTAAGTTAGTTAAAAACCCTAATAATTGCAAATATCTTTTATTTTTATAGAATGACTACCTTATGCAAAAGTTGATGGATAAGCCAATCCATTCTTCTCGTGCATCTTTTTGAATGATCACTTAAATAGTGACTTTTGATGTGGAAGTGGTACGACTCTATGGAAGCATTGGTTTCTTCATTTGCATGAGGGAAAATTCTATAGTTTTTTTCCCACATCGCTATACAAACAATCATAAACTTTATCTTAATATAAATAAAAACAAGTTAAACGATGTAAATACATAAAAACCATAATGAATAATTTAATAAGCTTACCAATATGAGTCTCATCATGACACCAATTTTTTTGAAAGCAATCAATAAATTTCTTCTCCTTTTTGAATTTCTTTATGAAAATTTTTATCAAATGAGTAGTGATGTTTTCATTATCACCAATTGCATACATTATCTCACCCAATCTATCAAACATATTTGTTCCAACATCCTTATTATTGACATACTTGGATTATAAAACATAATATCAAACTATGAGGTTCAAACATGTAATATTAGGTTACTCCACATATTTTAATTAAAGATTGACTTACCTATATACATTCTTGAACCATGCCCTACGTACATGCCAAATACATAAAATTACTTGACAATCAAAGGATAATCTACATGCCACATTATAAAATCTCATAAGTAGTGCATTCTAAAAAAAATTGTTACTCTTAAAATCTCATAAGTAGCGTTCTAAAAAAAATTAAATATAAGATTAAGACCAATAAAAACCTGATTGCTTCAATATCAACACTAGCATCGTCTATCATTAATACATTGACATTCTAATCTTCTTTACATTGTTTCCCTCTTTTACAAACTCCTATCAACCATTCATTTATATCTTTGACTATTTCTTGAGGATATAGCCCATGCAACAGGTATACGAGCCTCTAGTTCATCAAATACAAATAATGTATATAATTGGTACTACATATGAATAAACCATTGATAAATTATTATATGTTTAGTAGAGTAAATTAATGATTTCATTAAGATCCATAAATACAATTAACATTGTTTTACTTACACCATATTTATTTGTTGAGAATGTGGAATCCATTGCAATAATTGAGTTATATGAATGTTTCACTATCATTTTTCGCATCCATGGTGTTTGAATTCCTATGATAAATGGAATATTTTCCACATTATTTGGTCTTTTATAGTAATTTTTTTTATCTTTTTCCTCTACATGCCACATGTTTACACTTTTTGCATCATCTTCATTCTTTTGGGATCGAAGCGAGCGTACTCTTTTCTATGCATTCAAAACATCTTTCCTCAACAAACATGTGTCCCTCTTATTCATCAACTGAGTCAAACCATGGTTTAAATAATTTTATTCGCATATTGTGTCAATCCCCGCGCCCATTAGCAATAAGGATTCATTATATATGATTTACATTCATTTGACAACCTTTGTGCAACACTGCTCCTTGGATCACTAGAAGGGTCATCTTTTCCATCACCATTAGCATCACGACTGAAATCATTATATGTAATAATTGCAACATTTGGTCTACCATACATAACCTTAACAAGAAAGTGGGTTTGGTAACCCCTTTTTTGGAAAAACCTTCATTTCATTTTCTTGGTTTTAGGTTTATTTCTATTATCATTGGGGCCAAAAGCACACCAATATTTGTTTACACATGTACAATATATATATATATATTAATTGATAGAATAACTAGAAATATAATTTCTTACATGCATAATTATTTTATTAAATCTAAGCAAACCTTGAGTACATCATGGTTGTGTGGTCGTTAGGCTGTATCAAGTTGGGCTCTCTATGTAATTTGTGTACAAATGTTGTCTATGTACTATCCAATAAACCTTCTCCTTTGACAAAGAGGGAGTATTTCAAGAGGGATGATGCAAAAGCATTGTGCTCTATTGAATCAGGAACAATATGCCAAGCAACAGATATAAATAAATTCATTAATACGTGTCAGATAGAGGGACAAACCAATGAACAAGGGGCTACATCAGAGTTAGCTAAAATACAAACTGATAAGGGGCCTAAAGAAATTAGGCAAGGGCGCTTCATTTATCAAGAAAAAGACCTTTCAAAAGCTAAAATACGAGGCGCGTAGCAAGAGAATGTGGATCAACATGGAGAGAGGCAGTGTGAGAGAAGAGAGGTTGTGAAAATGAAAAGGCACATCTTTGAAAATCTTCATCACCAATTAAAAAAGGAATGGGAAGAGTTGGCCTTGAGAAAGCTATGAACAACCAAAATAAGAAGGAAGGTTTAAGGAGAAAGTGAAGGTGGGTGTCAAGGGGCTGCACCATATAACAAAAGAGCTTTAAAACAAGAAAGCAGATGAGACTAGTGTAGTGGGGCAGCTGAATAGAGCTGTGTAAGTAGAATGAGAGAGGGGCTTTCGGGAAAAGAAATAAGACTAAGATTATGTTTGTAGATGGAGCATGGAAGACTCAAATTGATTTTGTAGAATTTTGTAATCATTTGCATTGATGAATAATAACACTGTTTTCCACTTATTCTATGAGTGGAGAGGTGATTTATATATAGAGAGTTTTTGCACTAATAACAGAGGAATTTGGGCAAATGTGTATATAGTTTAGTTTGATTGTCTTCAATAAATGTGAGTAGTATTGGTTTCAATCTTTACTGGAATGATATCCATGTTTTCCAACAGAGTATTACTTGTAGTTGTATGTGTGGAGTTGTGAATTGTTTTCAGATGTGAAACCCTTTTTGCATCAAGGGATTGCAACACATATGTCCATCTCACCATTTTCATCTCCAATAGGTGTTCATTCAAGGTCAACACTAGAGAAATGATTTCCCTAATTGGGAATGTCTTAAACATCTAGATGAATGAGTGATTCCCATTTTTTTGGCTTGTCCATTCTAAATAATATAAAATGGTTAGTGAACCTCTATCTTGTTCAAATATGTTAAAACAACTATATTATTTTTTTCTAATCATTCTATGGTATACTTATCTTTACATTAATGTTCACACTTTCCTTTGAGCTTTAAAATAATATATGAATGAAGTTCAATGACCTATTACAAAAGAGTATGAATCATTGGGATAAAGTCATGCAAAACAATTTTCCAATAATATAATATAAACAAACATAAGCCAATAATATAAACAAACATGAGAATCTTTGTGCTCTAAGGGAGGTAATTTATTTTTCCAATAAATGTATTTAATTTTAGCCAAACCAATAATAATGCTTACTACATTAACCTCATGTAGGGAATCATTAGCACAATGACCAAGGGCTACTTATTTAAAAGATATTTGAGAGGGACCCAAAGATCCATGTGTGTTAGTCATGAACCTATAGACCAAAAAATAATAAAAATTATGAATAAAATAGGAAACCCCAATCTAAAAAAACTAACTTTTTTCAATGCAAGGTTGAATTTTAACTTGGAAAAAATAAATATAAACACTTAGACTTATTTACTTGTAATTTTATAATGAAAATTATGTTTATTTCTTCATTTTTCTCTTTTCTTTAGTGTTAGTGGCTACACATACAAACCTATGGTATACATATAAACTATTCTATATTTAAATTCCCTCTTCTTGGATTATTAGCATAGATTTATTTGAATCTTCACTTTTTTTCTTAAATTTATTTTTAGTATGTAGTTTATGATGAATTTTCCAAAACTTTAAATAAGCATGCCCATCTATTTTTGTAATGGCTAAAATGATTATTTGTGCCTTTTCCTTCTCTATTTTGTACAAGAGTATATGATTTCTTAACTTTCTAATTATTTTTTATTTTTTACCTTTACATTAGAGGACTCATCATCATACATATTTTTCTCCTCCTCTACATAAATTCTTTATCTCATGTCTCATCCAATTCATTGGGATTGTTGATAACCATCCTCAAGATGTTATAATGGAGACCTCCAAGATACTTTGTCAACATGTCTTGCTCATCCAATTCCATGCCATTTTGCATAGATTTCCTCTTAAATTCCATTTGGTGTAATCTTTCGTACTTTCACCATTTTGTTTCTTGTAATATATCCTCTCTTCTTTTTTTAATCAATTTTAAATCTAATAGGATAAATATTTCTATGAATTAATTGTAACTACTTACTATGATATTATTCATCTTTCCACAATTTACAATAAAATTCCCCTACCATACAACATGATACCCATTTATTTTGTGGAATGCAAATGAATATTTTTATGCCACATTTACTTTATGCACATTAAAATAGACTTATATTTGTTCAATCCATGAATAATGGTTCAAGATTAATTTGTTCATCAAAAGTATCTATTTCTACTTTAGTTCCTACATTGAATGAAATTTTTATTTTTTCCTTCTTATTTTTGTATGGTTTGTTCAATAAATACTATGCATTTTTTCTCACCCCCCTCTTCCTTAATACCAAGTTTATTTTTAAGATGTTTTACCAACATAAGATTGTTCTTGTACCATTTTAACTTTTTTCCTTGATATGAGCTCTTTTTGTCTTGATATAATCTCTTTTTATTAGATAAACCATTGTTAGTTTTTTATTATTCCATTCATATAGATTTATAATACAATTAATTGTGCATTCAATTTTTTATGTTATCCTTTTGTGCTCTCATAGTTACTATTATAGACAAACTTTCACAAACCCACTAAGATCAAATTGCTCTAATTCCAAAACTAATTTGCAAATCATTATAATTTTATAATTTAAGATCACAAAATTATTTCTACTTATAATTACTTGGATCAAATGAGTTTTAATAAAAGGTAATGAAATATAGAACATAAAAAAAAATGTACAATAATAGTCATGAAAACTCAAATAATTCATTATTTTATCCTAAAAATCTCGTGAGGGGAAAGCTAGATTGAGTGGTAGTGGTAATTTCCCTAAACTACCTTTTTTAATTACTTAGGAAAGTACTTGACTAGAGGTGAAATAAGGGTTTCCATCTAATTTTTGTTCATCTCCTTAAAATTAGTGAACAAGGACATTTCCTCTCTTTAGTATTTTATAATCCTCCAATGAATCAAAGTCCTACTTTAACCTCTTTTATAGATTCATTGGGATGCAAGAAGATTCTCTTTGGTCCTAGATGATTTTACACATTCATTAGGGGTGAAATAAAGTTTTTTAGCTTATATTTCAAGTTTGTAAATGGGCCAATACCTTACTTTTAATGTTTGTTCACTAGATCCTTTCATATCAAACATCAAGAACATTATTACACATCCTTTAATTTAGGCCTAACAAATTAAAAACAAATATTTCACTTTAGCATACATGATTCACTATATCTCACATACATGTTAAAGTGGGGGTAAAATATAGAGATACAAAATATGGCCCCAAATTATAGTATTTTTTTCATATAGGCATCTTAGTGTCTTAATGTTCAAGAATATATTATCTTAATTATATTCATAGTTGGGAAATTGTTTATTTGTATTCAGAACTACAAAGGATTCTTACTTGAAAATGGGTTGTCAAAATTAACTAGGACCTCAACTTTGTGGCAATTTTACAAAAGGACACATAAAAACATAATGAGATAGGAAAAAATAATATGTTTCAGAAAGATGATGAGTGCTACCTATATGTAATTTTTTATTTTTTTAATGTATTGACTTCATTTGACCTTCAAAAATATGGTGTGAAATGATAAAGTTTGATTAGTAAAATTGATGTATGAGACTAAACAATATATTTGACATCTAAATGTGTGTTGGTTAAACATTCTATGTAGCTTGGGGGACTATGGTACTACATAGATATTTTAAATGACAAATATATATAGTGGTAAAAAATATTATCTAAAATGAACTTAATCATTTTTTTCTTGTGTTCCCATAAATTTATAAATTGATTAGTGAGACATACTATTATACCTCATGCCTAAAACATATCTTTAATGAGGATAATATTTGGATGAATTTAATATGACATTTTCTTGTATATTTATGACTTTAATATATATAAATGTAAATGACATCACTCATCCGCATCTCAATCATTGCAATACTTAAAATCATGATTCAAAATTTATTATCATGACTCCTTTTAAATGTACACCAAATTGAATACTCAAGCATGCTTTATGTTTTTAAAATAGGATCATTATGTACACTTCTATATACAAAAGAGGTGATAGGAGGATTATTAAGGTTTTTAAAAAATAGATGATTCCAACATCAAGTCTCATTTTACCACTTTCTAATATGACCATTGAAATATGTGTACATCAATTAAACTCAAAAACTACCAAATATGGTGTTATTTTTATGACCATTATCCATTTAATCATTGACCTAGGTGTATATTAAATATTTGTACTTGTGATTTAAAAGACAATATATCACAAGAATATCATTACTCCCCTTCTATATATATATATATCCATGATTTAAACTACACAATTTGTTCCCACAACATAATTTACATTAGCACGGTGTCTTAATAATAAACCTACTTGTACCCTTAACAATGGCATCAATGATCCGAACCAAACATAATATTATTTTATACGATGAATTAAATTCCATTGACACAACACATTATTGACATAAATATATTATATTTAAAGAATACAAATACACTTGTCAATTTAAATATGGATTTTTTTTATAAATATTAAATTTTAGTTTGATAAATATATACAAATAATTAATAAGAACTCAATAATTTAACTGCCTAATATCAACTACCTAAATATATTAGTAAAAATAACTAATTTTAATTTCATTCTTTTGTTTTATATAACTAAAGAAGTCAACAGATTTGTACAAACTAATTAATTAATTTATTTCTTATAAGGAATATGTATCCCCATTATACAGGTGGTAAAAAATGTCGCCTTTGCATTTACTCCAAACAAAGTGTTTGAGTAGTAATTTTTGCTGTGGATACAAAGGGAAATATGTTAAGTTTTTTTATATTCAAATACTACCAAAATTCATTCATAGATACTACTCTATTTGGAATTGTCAGAAAAAGAAAAGATACAAAAGGCAATATTGAAAGGAACCTAGTGTTGCACTGTTCGTTTATGGTAGAAATGAAAGCAACTCAGACTAGTTGCTCCTCAGCTATGGTATGAATGAACTGTGTACGAATCTCCAAAAATATGAAATATCTAGCTATTTGAGGAAGAAGAAATGAAACGTCTAGGGAGAACCCAAACACAAAGTGCAACAAACTCCTTTTCTACTAAAATAGTGGGAAATTTAGGCAGGGCAACAAGTTCAATTTAGGTGGAAATTTTGACAATGGTTGATGATTAAATTTTCCACCTCCCATTAATACCCATACAGACTGTAAGTGAACATTAATATTGCTTTCCCTTGGTGATAGGAAAGAGGCTACAAATTAGCATTAAATGAACAACTTGGTGGAGGTTGGTAGTGCAGTGGTTGAATTGAATGTTGGTGGGGCTATAAACCTTGACAGTACTAGTCAATCTATAACACTGAGAGGTTGTTACCGTTAGCTGCAGGTGTAGTGGTAGGTTTGGGTTGCATAGGCGAACCATGGCCATGGATGTAGGAGTGCACATGCCATGCTATTTTGAGGGATGCATAGCCTTTGCCAAGATAAAGTTCAATAGCTTGAACCCAACAATGATAATAGATGTATGACATAGATCTATAATGTTTATGATGAAATGTTGCGATGGAAAAAGAGGAAGGAACATTTGGACATAGAAGATGTATGAAATTCTTGTTAACTCTGTATGGCCAAATAATACCTCCAATATCGATAAGGATTTTCTGCAAACCTCAACAAATGGAATAGAAGATGTACGAAACCCTTGTTGACTCTATATGGCCAAATAATACCTCCAATATCGATAAGGATTTGCTACGAACCTCAAAAAATGGTATATGAATATACTGAAAACCTCAAGCAAAATTGAAACTTAAATTGCAATACTTCACATGATTTGGAAATCTTCAAATACTCCTAAAACATGGAATGAACTTAAATATTTTAGAATAATGGTAATCCACTCCTCTCAAATGGACAAAAGTGTTTTTTTTTTCCAATCTAAAATGGAAGCCAAGAGGTTTTTTGTCTTCAGATTCCCTACACCAAAAGGATTTCATCTTTGAGCAAATAGATGAAAACAAGGAACAATGGATGATGCATTTGATCAATTCACCCTCCCTCTATAAATTCCTTTTGGGCCATCAATTTGAATTTCCTTTTTCCTCCTAAAACTCCCTCTAGAGTGTTTAAAAGTATTTTTAAAAATAAAATTAGCAATCACATGTTGTTGTGCAATGGGTATGCCGAAGAGGTGTGGAAGGTCAATTAAGAAGATTTTTTTTTTTTATTTGCATATATTTGTGAAGTACACGAGGTCAATTGGTAGGAAATTCATCAATTGATGTTTGTGAAACAAAGGTCTCAATGGAGAAGTGATAGGATCCTCAAGAAACAAAACCTAACAGGATTAGAGATAGGACCAATAATAAAAAATAATATTTGACGTCGAGGTCAGGAGAAGAGACGAGGTCGAGATCCGAGAGATCGACGGGAACAAAGGATCGATCAAGCGTCATCGAACAGGTCGGCGAGATCTCGGACAAGTCGTCGAGATCAAAGATCAGAAGTCGAGGAAGAAAAGTCGATCCGACAAGAAATCGAAATCCGAATAAATCCGTCGGCGATCAGATCGATCATCGATCAGATCCTCGAAAATCACGTCAAAGATCAGAGAAGAACAATCCGAGAAGACAAGATCAAGATAAAGAGAGAAATAGGGGAAGAAGATAGAGAGATAGATATAGTGGGAAATATAGAGGGGTGAGAGAGAGAGAGAGATGCAAGGAGAGTTAATGAGGTAGATATAGGGGAGAGGCATGGAGAGGACGATAGAGATAAACATGGAGATGAAGATGGAGATGAAGCAAATCTTTCACATCTTTTGTATACATATTTCCTAGTGAATGTGGCTACCAAGGGGCACGATAATATGCTCCAACAATGGTATCAATAGAAAAGTGATAGCTTCAAATCAACTATGCATCCACTTACAAGTATCCAAACATAAATGTTTTTTTTTTTTTGATCAAGAAGATAATCTGGCTCCATTACAAATAGGTTCATTTTATGTTTGCAATAGTGAGAGAGGGAGAGGTAGGGATAGAAAGAGGAAGAGATAGAGGGGAGGACTGAGAGGGAGAGGGGTAAGGATATAGAGATAGAGATGGAGAGGAAAATTTATTTGTTAAAAGAAAAATTATCCTCGAAGCCCATCATGCATTAAGTAACAAAAATAGAATGATGAGCATAGGGATTTATTGCATGATGAAGTGGCACTCAATGCTCTTTGAAAGGAAAATAAACCCCATTTGTATGTAATCATGTTTTTCTCTTTTGTCATAAAGAGACCATTCAAAAAAGTATCTCGACTCCAATTTTATATGGTTGGGAGTTGTATTTATCTTTTCAAATAGGCCTGGTTTATCTTTTAGACCCTTGAATAATTTATGTCTATTTTATAGAAAATTTGTTGTATTTAAATAGTGAGAAGAATGATCCATTTTTTATTATATCATTTATCAAAGTTTAAATTTTTAGTATGATTGATCTTTATTTGACCCTTGAATAATATTGATGGTTTGGACCATTTACTTGTGATAGTTTAAACAAATGATAACTTCTAATTTAGATATATGCTTCCTCATAATATTATAATCTAACATATAAAAAAAAAATTATATTTATTTATATACCATTATTTACCCCTTGATTAAGTATATCAATTGTTCTAATTTAGTTAAAATATTAATTTAAAAAATAAAATATTTAAAAATAAAATAATTAAAATCACACCACAAACTAAAGAGTTTCAAATGTTTTATAATGAAGGTAAAATTATGATTTATACTATAAGTTAGATGTCCATCCTTTGTTTCAGTAAAAATAATTATAATTTAAAAAATAATGTAAGAGCATTTAGATATTTGATCTCAAAACAAAATAGTTTTTTAAGTAGTGATTTTGTCTCTTATCACCCTAGTAAAGTCATCATTTATATCTTGATCCTCTACATGTTTTCACATGAGATTTCATGGATTTTTTTTCTCTATATCAAGAGTTATGAATTAGCAATAAAATAAATAAATTTACCAATATTATCAAGTTGAACCATTTATAATTAATATAAATAGAAAGTAGATATAATACCCATAATATATTTATTAGTAATTAAAAATATAGAATTACATTAATTATGTTGAAAACGTTCCTTATATGAAGTGGATGACCTGCTTTTGAAAATCAATGGTCAAAAGTTATAGAGAAGGATGCAAGATGATATAAATGATCTCAACCATCAAATTTTCTAAAATATTAAAAAATATAATATATAATTAAAGAAAAAACAACTACACTCTTATCCAATCTTAATTTAAAGTAGGGAAAGGTAGGATAAGAATGCATTTTTTATTTTTTATTTATAAAAAAAATCAAACTTAGATTTTTAGATTTCTTATAATAAATATAATATATAAATAATAAATTATATGTTCAAATCTTTTAAATTTAAATTTAAATTTATTTTAATAATTATTTTATATATATAATAGTTTTAATAAATATAATTATTTTTTCAATATTAAAAAAATTAAAGATTATGAAATGACTTTTTACCTTTTGAATATGTTTCATTTTATTTTTAACTTTTTAAGTTTGGTGTTACTTGTAATTTATAGTGTAAAATTTAAAATTTTAGTTTTAATAATTTTAACATAGTTTATTTTTATTTTTAATATTTATATGAAGTATCAATTTTAATTTTAATTTTTTTAACTTATTTAATGATTTAACTATATTTATGGTTAATTTGATAATATTATGATTTTTTTATTTGTTAATTGAGTTTATCTTTTAATTAATGTTAATATTGTTTGTAATATATTAATTATATTTTTTAGATAGATATTTTATTAATATTTAATTACTAATAGTTTTTTAAAAAAAAATTTAATCATTTATTAATTTAAATTTTTTATTATTCATTATTAATTTTTTAAAATTATTATGTTTTTGGTAACATAAGTAGGGGAAAGGGCCCTTGAACCCAACCAAAAAGTGGAACAAGGCCTACAGGTCAGCTACACAAACACAACAAAATATCAGGGGCATAAAACCAACCAACACCTCGTAGCAGGACTGGCACCTAACAACACAAAATAGTAGAAACTACGAACCAACAAAAAACAACTCAAAAGATAGAATCAAGCCTAATAGATTAAGGGGAACACAGACCTAGTAAGAACATAGTTTAGAAACCAAAAAATATAGACCCAAAAGACCCAAATTACTCTCAAATAGTAGATTAGGTTCCATTCTTGCTCCAACTATTCCATCGCCTCGCTGTATTGTTCCATGGATATGGATGTTACTTTGTCTAGTTGCTCCTCATTGATCTGAGAGGCTTTCATCTTTTGATGGCCTTTCCTAGCCTTAGTTGCACTGTTCACCATATCAAAGATAGCCTTTCACATAATTCCGTAAAGTGACTACCGTTAACTTATTGAAAGACTTTCCCATCTTATCCACTTTATGTTGTAATTCTCAGAATTGAGTAACATAGAAATCGAGGTACCTAGCATTATCTTGCATCTCCTTAGCCTTTTCCTCCATAGGCTGGGCGGGTGCATGAAGTTGGGTAGCAATTTTGTGGCCACTTTTTAAAAAAAGTTTGAAAACTCATAGCGCGAGCGCATTATAACACGCTCATGTTATTTCACGTTAAAAGAAAAAGAAAAAGTGAAAGTCATTCATTTTAATTTTGACTATTTTTTTGTTCTCCTTACGGCCAAACCCCCCATCTTTTGCACTCGTGTTCTAGGAGTAGGTATTGTGCAAAAATATTCAACAATAGTTGCTATTTCTTTGCAAGGATGGTGCCACGACAACAAAGAGGTGGGAGAGGTAAGTATTGTTTGTTGTTTGTTTTGAATTTCTTAGTTTTAGGTTGATTTTGTTAGTTTTACTTTATATTTGATATATATTTTTTGAATTTCTAGGAGATGCAAATGAACCTGCAAACCCTCAAAATCCTCAACAAGAAGAGCAACCAAATCCTCAAGAAAAAAATCCTCAACAAGAAAATCAACCTCAACAACAACCTCCTCCACCAATCACTCAACACCCTCCTGGAACTCAACAAAATTTAATGAGTGAAATTAAGAACAAAAAACAAATTGAGGATTTTATTAGTAGGTTGAGTAATCCAAATGGTTCAACCATAGAAAGAATGACCCTAGCAAATTCATTGAAAGATATGTTAAAAATGTAGATTCAATTAGCAAACAAATAACTAGATGACAAGATAGGAGGCAGGCGGCTAGGGCATATTATGTGGATAAACTATCATATAAACAAGTAAAGGATTTAAAAATTACAAAAGGTGATTTATGCTCATTATTCACTGACCCACACACAAATCAAAATCTTAGCTTCAATGCGAATAGGTTTCCTATTCATTGGTGCCACCACCAAGAGATTAGGAATTGTTTTTATGATAGGTGGTACATGGTATTTGATGACCAGATGTGCAACAATTGTGAAGTACCCCAGTATTTTCTTAGGAAACTATGTAGTGAGTTCATATTGAACAAAATCCCAAATTATTTTGATATGAGGGTCTTCCAGTGGAGAGGTGGGGGGTCGGCTCAGGATAGGCCTAGTGCATAGCTGGATCCTATGCAGCAAGGGAGACGAGCTCTCACTAGGATGCCTCATGAGCATGTTTTTATGCTTGCTGTCGCGAAGGAGAGTGCAGACGTAGAGACATTGTAGGCGATCAACACTTTGAACCAAAGTGTCATCCATCATACTAGCCCTATTCTATAGTTCCATCTAGGGGAGTCTTCGAGTGGTGGACTTCGAACCCATGTGTGTCAATCCTGCAGGGTGACTTGTTCATATGACCCCATCGACACTCAAGAGGTTGCTACACAGGATTTGTATGCAGCTACGAAGATGGAGAGGGTGACTAAAATTTTGCATGATGTGTATGGCATTGATACTCAGGTAAAAGTTAGCATGTTAATTGAATTTAATTTATTAAATTTTGATTTTGAAATGCAAGATTAACTAATTTAGTTTTATGATTTTAATAAAATTGCAAGGTCATAGTGTTGAGACTGGATACACTAGCCCTCCGCCTACTTTTTTCTACAGTAAACCTATCTGTGGGGTATGTAACTAGTAAGCAATTATAAATTTATTACATGTTAATAGAATTTTTTTATGAATGGTATTTTAATATGTGATTTTGGATGTTGAACAGGGTAATATTGGAGGTTTCGAAGGAACACCTCCCAATGAAAGTGAATTTACTCAAACCTACATGCAAGTAATAGAATAAAGAGTTTAACTAATGAATTGTGCTTAATAGATTTGTATAGTTTATATTCATATCATTGGTTATGTTGCATTGAACATCATTCAAAATCAAAGCATGACTTCACATTCCATAACTAATAACTAGATGTTGATAGATGACAAAATTTCAACTACAATATAGTTGTTTATAAAGTCAACATAAGCAGCGATGCAATTACTTCACATGGAGGCATGTGCTTGCAAAGGTGCACCTGCATGAAAAGCTATGGATGCTTGGAAAAAATCTATGAAACCATAATAGTAAGCAATAGCATAGACAAGGCAATTAGTAGTTTGGCAATTAGTAGTTTCTTCAAACTGCTCACCACCTTTTCTATGATACCACATTTTTCATACATGTGCACTAAAACATTTTATCAAACTACTCACTTCCTTGCTACTATGGCTAAAAGCCTAAAATAGGTGCTTTCCAAAAAACTATGGATGCTTGGAAAAATATCTATCAAAGCATAATAGTAAGCAATAATATCATAGAGAAGACAATGAAATTTTTGAAAAAATGCTTGAAAGAAATGTGGTCTTATGGTGATGGAATGCCATGACGTGCATTTGTTTGTAATGGCATTCCATCACCATGAGACCCCATTTCTTTTTAGTTATTTTTTCAAACAGTTCACTGCCTTCTCTATGCCACCACACTTATCGTACATGTCTACGAAAGCATTTAATCAAACGGTTCAGTGGCTTGTTGCTATGGGTAAAAGCCTAAAAACACATCCTTTTGAACAAGATATGGATAGGGAAAATAGTAAGTATGATAATCAGAAATATATAGTTTAATAAGTACTCAAAATTTTGTTCATTAGATCTCATACATTATAAGTCATGACGTGGATTGCTATTGTAATTTTTTTGTGATTGAATAATTTATTGTTTTATTTTCAGATGTTATGAGGGCAATGGATATCGGTGTTTCATCTGCTATACAATCCTCAATGGCTCTGACAGGGGAGGTATGGGGAAAATTACTAAATTTCAATTTACATTCGTTGTTATAGATGTTAGTTCTAGTGAAAAATCAAACCATTATTGATTTGTAGTTTAATTTCTATTTGGATGGTTTATAGAGGGCTTGAGCACACCTTAGCATCAACGTATGAATATTTCCCTCATGGAGAGTGATCGTGAGATGGCTTTAAGTGATTATTTTGTTAAATATATCATTTTTTATAATGTAATTTCTATATATTAATGTCTTCACTTCTTATTGTAACAGTTAAAACTTCACCAAGAACTTAATAGTACTAGGAGCAGTAGGAGCACTCCTTGAGCATAGTAGAAATGAGTGACAGACTTATCTCCATCGGATCGACAAATAAATAGAAATAATTCATTTCTAGAGCATGGAGAGAAATGAATTTTGATTCCAGAGCCCTTTGTTGTATGCCTACATGGCAGTTTTGTACATATTTTGTATTGGATATATTTGACATTGTATGCCTATATGGCATTCCCGTAAGCCTATATGGCTATTTTGTACCTATATTTTATACTTATATTGACATATATTGATGTATGTGTACATGGCTATTTGGTTAATAAATTTTTTTTTATCAACGGTGTCCATATTTGCATTATAAATTCATGGTTCAATAGATATGAGTTACGCACGTATTCAAGTGTATACTTTAAAACTTATGTGTATACTTTGTGACTTACGTGTGTTCCAATGTATACTTTGAGATTTACATGTTTTCATGTGTATACCTTGTATTCGTGCATATACTTTGTATTAATTTGTGTATACTATGTATTCATGTGTATACTTCAAGGCTTACGTGTTTGTGACTACTTGTGCTTCCCTTATTCACATGTACATTACCCGACTTCATGTGTGCTTATTAATTGGTTAGCTAGCATTGATCATTCTATTTGTCCCTTCATGGTTTATCTTGAATAAATTAATTGATTGATGGTAAAAACAACTTTATCTAAAAAGAAAAAAACACAATTGGTATTCCATGAAATGATTGATAAAAGATTCCAATATATTTAATCCCTTTGATTGGGAACAACTCAAATTAAGAAAATGATACATAATCTTCTATAACCTTACAAACATAATATTATTCAAGAAGTAGATGAAGTAGTCAACTTCTTGACATTATCTATTGTTAGGTTCTTCTATTTTAGCCACAGTTTTTGAGATTCTAGTTACAGCTCGGTGGTGCCGGGTCTTGATTCGGTTTTCACAGTAGGTTGGGCCAGAGTCCCTTCATTTTGAGTTTGGTTGCCAATTAGACCCTAAGACAACTTGAGAACTTCAGAACCTAGATAGAACCTAGGCAAACCAAGACAGAACTTGCATGCCTAGGCATCCAAAAAAGTTTTTTTTTGAATATTTTTTTAATGTTTTATAGAGTTTGACTTTGATCCACACCCAAGGGAACCCTAAAAGTGACTTCTAAATCACTTCAAACACCTTAACTACCTCATTCTTATTCATTTTTTTTGCAAACAAGAATTTTCATTCCAAGAGGCTGAGCTTTCATTTTTTCTTGCTAGATTGAAAGCGGATTGTGACACAACTTTCTTTTTTCAAAAATTGTTCTGCATCATTGAACTAAGAATTTATCACACATCTATAGAGAAATAGAGGAATACTACAAACTAAAACACATTACAATTTTTTTCTCACTGACTTGATGTACTCTTCAACATCTCTCTACTCTCATGCGAAGAGTTAGAAATGCTTGGCCATGCCTTTGCATCATTCAAGAAGTTTTGCTCTTTTTGATAATGTCAAAAGCATGGTTGCATACAAATTAGGCAAAAGACTTTTCCTTTTAGATTATCAATGCATGGAAGTTTCAAAAAGTATCATTGATATTACAAAAAGATATGTGTTTATACACTTCAATTGTGCAGTCACCCTTTGGTTCTTTGAAAGAAAAATCTATCTATGTCATTGTTACACTGCACAAGTAAACCAGATTTTGTATTATGGAGCTATATTAAGCTACCACTCTCAAGACCAATGTAACAATGATACAAAACGATGTTTGAGACTACAAGAAGACATCAAAATGGCTAGTGTACTAAACAAATTCTTATGATTTATGAAGAAAGTTGATAACTCTACTCAGTTGGATTCTTTTTTCAAAATCATACAAATTGAACCCTAACATCAATAGACTTTGTATATCAAGCTACCACAATTCAAGTTTCAATGATGAATATTTATCATGCATGTTTTAACTGACATTCAATTTTATGGTGGTTTTGTTGTTTATATGATGTTATGTGATATTCTAATCCTAATTCATGCTTCTAGGCTGCACACACACACACACACACACACACACATATATATATATTGTTTTTACATGTTTTTTGTACCAACAAACCCAAAATGAACTAAACCCCCCTACAAAAAAAATTGGCCAAACTGGAAAACCAAACCCCTGAACCAAAACCCAAACCTCAAAACCTATTCCAACACTCTTCATTCTGCTTGCACAAACTTAATTGACCACCAAATTATGCTACCCCTTGACTTTAACCACTTTTACTCCCTCA
This sequence comes from Sequoia sempervirens, assembly GCA_007258455.2. Lineage (NCBI taxonomy): Eukaryota > Viridiplantae > Streptophyta > Pinopsida > Cupressales > Cupressaceae > Sequoia > Sequoia sempervirens. The sequence continues at coordinate 29,549 of VDFB02077833.1, forward strand.
AACCTCTCTTTTTCATTCAAAACCCCTGTTTTCCCAACTAGGGCATCATGCCATAACATACTTTTGACCTCCCCTATCCTTGCAGACCTTTTAAACACATCAAACTACACAACCTCACCCTATTTCCAACCTATTCTAACTTATTTTCAATCAATTTCTTCTTTTCACCTCTTCTAGCCTTATTTTTAAGGGGTCTCAATTCTAAATTTTCAACAGGGGCAGCATTAGTAATCTCTTCCAATTCCTTTACCAATGCCATTTTCTTATTCCTACTCCCTATCCTACTTACATCAGGTCCATATCACTGAGACACAGTCTGAACAATAGGTGGAATGGCCTATTTCAACATATTACACTCAAACCCTTAAGGGATCGATCCAATT
>VDFB02077834.1:0-65503 GCA_007258455.2 Sequoia sempervirens
GGTTCGTGAGGCACTCTCTAATATGGTCATCAACCCTAATTGGTTCGTATGGAGGCAAGGGCAACTAAGGTTAAGCAAATGATCCTAGATGACAATTGGTGGGATCATATTGAGTATCTCCTCAATTACACTAAGCCTATATTGAGCATGATCCGTTATATTGACATAGATAGACCTTGTTCGAGTGAATTATATGATAGCATCGGCTCAATGATTGAGAGGATGAAATCCATCATCAATGCAAAAGAGGAAGATCCTGAAGAAAAGTTCTTCAAAGAGCTACACAAAATCATTGTAGAGAGATGGAACAAAATGACCACTCTGGTACATCTTGTTTTTGCATTGAGTCCCAAATACTATAGTACTGAGCTACTTTTTGTGTCATCAAGAGTTGCCCCATATAGAGATGTTGAAGTGGCTCAAGGGTACAAGGCAACACTTCGTAGACTCTTCACTAATCATGACCAACGTGATCTAGTGAGCATTGAGTTCATGGGTTTCACATGCTCTAATGATTGTGGTGTTGATGCTCTTTGAGACAAATACATGGTCGATGCTCACAATTGGTGGTACTTCCATGGCCAAGCATACACGTACCTACAACCTCTTGCAATAAAAATTTTATCGCAAGTAAGTTTTATAGCCAAAACCTTTTATCTTTTGAATTTAAGTTTCATATTTTATAACTTTTATTTTTATTATATTTTAATTAGTTAAATTTTGTAACTCTTAACTATTTAATTTGGTCTTAATAGGTTGTTATTTCATCTTCATCTACGAGGACTTGGAGCACATACTCCATCCACTCAATAAAGCGCAATAGACTACATTCAAAAAAGGCAAAGGACTTGGTGTATGTGCATTCAGTCTTGCACCTCATTACACACAAACAAAGTTTCTACAAAGGAGACACAAGGAAGTGGGATATTGAGACAAAGCGTCTTGACTTCGATGCTTCCACAAGCCACTTTGCTGCACTTGATGTTGATGATGACTATGAGGCAGCTAGTGAGCATGAGAGTGCTAGTGTCAGTGCTAGTGGTAGTGTTAGGGCAAGTGCCACTGATACTATTGGCCTATTTGTGGTTCTTCTAATTTACCACTACATACATCATCTAATATGGATGGTGATGATGATATTTTTGATGACCCATATGATAATTGATCAATCATCAGTGATGGCCGATTGTAAACACTTGACATTATTATGTTTGAACTTTAATATATATCATGACATTCAAGTTTCACTAATATTTTATTATTTGACTATAAAAGTGGTGGTGTATTTTTGCTATGTTATTTGACTATTAATATGGTGGCATATTTTGAACTTAATTACTGCTGCAAATATGTATATATTTCTGATTTTTATATGTTTTTGTATTAACGAACCCAACCCCCAAAAAAAATTTGCCCGAACCCACAAACCAAACCATCAAACCCGAACCCAAACCGGTAACTTAGTATTAATCCCTTGTAAATCCTCCCTTCAGCCCAAAGGGAATTAAGATAGGCTTCAGGTTCACTAATTCAGCTCAGTTCAAAAAAGGGAACATTACACTAACAGTCCATGTCATAAAATCTTCCAAGGGCAAGAGAGCAACACTAATGCATCATTCCATTCATTAGTTAAAGACATGCTATACTAACATCAAGGAAATATAAACTTTCCAATTTCTAATCATATTTTCACATCATACTTCTCCCTGTTGATGTGATTTTTATGACCGCACCAATCAGCAGAACAAAGTTGTCCGAAGGCTACTCCATTCTCTCTTGATCAAAGTATTTTGTGCGCTAAGATTGCGAGAAAGTTCGCACGTTCAACTCCAAGGTTCCGAAATACTTGGAATACCCTTAGTTGGTTTGATGTGAATTGCTGTTTTCACGAGGGGACTTGCACAATTGTTCAGGATACTTGCAGTTAATAGTAAATAGATGGTTGGAAGGGATTTGTGCAATGCGGATGATTTGGCAGTAAGTATGTTTTCCTAAGATTAACCAAAGACGAACGGAAAGTAAAAGAGTGTAAGGGTAAGAAGATTCTAGATTCTATTCTAAGGTGAGATATGGGATCAATCTTAACAGCTTCAACCAAACTCTGCTCCGCCTCACGCTGGACAACTTACACAAAGCAGGTGCAATCTTCAAAGGGATAGCGAGTAATTTTCAAGTCACAACCCAACATTAAGATACCGTCAAAACGACGCATACCAAGACATGAGCTACAACTGAAGTTAAGTTTATGAAATACTCCAGTAGACCACGCAAGGCAAACATGCCGTCAGCAAGCCGCTAGTGGTATGGAATGAGACGAAGTGCCTTGATCAATGCCACACATCCACAGCTACTATCTACTTGCATGAAATGAAAATACTTCTTAAACTACTTTATGCTATCTTACGCTACTTGGAATTGAAGGGACGAAGAAACCTTGCTAGCTAAACACAATGAAGACGAATTTCACCATCAATGAAAAGATCTTTTATTATGAAAGTGTTACGCAACAATCTCTTACAAAAGTTTTCAAAAGAAAACTTTCCTTCTCCTCCAAACTATGCTAAACTATCAAGCAAAATGTCTACTCTGCTCTACTTTCTAGTCTCCAATCTCTAGTTCTAATTCTAGTTCTAATGAATTACAAATGAGGGGGACTCCCCCTTTTATAGATAGCCCAGTCCAAATGACGACTAGGGTTACAATCAAAAGAATGGCTAAGATTAAGCCACCTCAGCCCTAACCCTAAAAACTGCCAGAATGGGGAGTGGTACATTAAATGAATCAAAGATTCCCACTCACTCCCAAAATAGTAAAGGCAATTAATGCCCATAATCAATCTTCTAGAAGATCATCGTCCATAGTGCATTCCCATTTCCTTCTCTCTGGCTGCAAACTCAATGAGCCTGCCAAGTACAGCCTCAACCTCCTGAACTGAAATGGGTGGAATGCAATCAAGCTGGAACTCTAACACCATGATGACGTTCATGCCTTGCACAAGATTTTCTCCAAGCGACTAGGAATCCTCGTGCTCGGATCAAGCTGGAGAAAGTAGAAATGTTCTCAAAGTCATCTTGTACGAAGGTCTTCACCTCTGAAAAGAAAGGCACCAGCCTACCCCTCAAATTATCAACAGTCACCTCATCTAGATTCAACCGCCTAGCAAATATAGCCTCGAAAGTATTCTGGACTCCATCAATGATATTGGCCATAGCCTTCCGTACTCTAGTTGAATCCGTCTGTGCTGTGTCGAAGAAACCACGTCCCGTGATTGCTGAAGAATACCATCTAGAAAAATCATACCTGTCATTCTCCTGAATGACCCCTCCATCAATCAGCGATCGTAAAGGAACATGTCTCAATGCCTCAAGACGCTGAATTACTTTGCTCTGATAAACAAAAGCATCACCCCAGGCCTGATCAACTGCCTCCATCCGTGCCAAAATACTAGAAGCCTGCTGAAAAGCAAGAGCAAGGTCTTCCATAAATTTTTTTGTCTCAGCACGAACTCTCATGACCCGCTTGTCTGCCTCCTGTGCCATCTTCCTTAACTCCAACAAGCCACTAATTGACTCTCTAGGTATGTCAGTTGGAAGTTCTATCGCTGGAATCTCCTGCCCACGAGGACGAGACAACTGCTGCATATATCCTATCAAAGCCCTATGCTCTCTTTTCAACTTCTTGTACTTTCCTTCCTTTTTAAATAATCTGTCCTTGAGGGCATGATAAGAGTTATCACATTCCTCTACAATCTGTGCACCTGTGGGGTGTCCTAACTCCAGAGTTGTGACCACATAGTTTTTGGGTACTGCTTCATCTGGGTCACAATCAACCTGTGGCACTGCCATGTGAAGGGTGCGGGAACCATCCTCATTAGTTGAAATCTTTGAAAACTTTCGTGCTCTCTTCTTTTGTGGAGGTGAGCTGATCCTATTCAAAAACTCTTCCATTTCAACTGCTGGATCAATCTCTTCACTGGGGCTTCTTCTCATCCTATCTCTGAGCCAATCAGGTACTATATACTGTATATCAAATGGCTGTTGTTCTTGTGCCTCTACTTCTCGGACTTGTTCAACCTCTATATCATTCTGGTGAGCCTCATCGTCCTCAAGTGGTTGAGTATCTCCTGAAACTATATCATCATCATCTTCCAAAGTCGTCTCTAATTCTTGCTGAAACTGAGGGTTAGTAGTAGTACCCTCATCATCTTGTTGATCATCTCTAGCAGGTGCGTTGACGCTCTGGCCAACTGATTCTCTCCGTGGTGGCTGATTATTTTCCTGTACCGCTTGCACCTGATTCAATGCATCTCTTTGATCAGCAAATAAAGAAACCTCCTGTATGCTTGGAGAACGTGTCTCCAATGGCGTGGGTGATTTAACTGCAACTCTTGGAGGTTCCGGCTGAACAGGCTCCTGCCAAACTGACTCTTTCCTTCTAGATTCCGGACCTCGTGTGATTTGTTTCTTCCTACTGGTGGTGGGTGTCCTGTGATCTCCCATCAAATTGTAAGTCAATGCAATCGACCTACTCTTCAACCTGCTCACACGTCTATCAACCCATGCTCTGGTAAATGTCAAGACTGGAATGGAGAGTGTGTCCAAGTCAGCAACCTCTGGTTCTGACCAATCCGGGAGTGGAAGTGGAGTATCTCTCACTGCTTCATAATCTGGATGGACAACGTCCATGTCCTCATTTACCTGGTCTGGTACCGGAATGACTTCACACTCCCTGATCATGTTTATTGGCAATCTAGAGAACATTCTTTTCCTGACTTCAGCCTCGTCCGACGCATCAGCCAATAATCCTCAAAATTTTCCTTATGTTTAAATTCCTTTGACAGTACCCATTTGATGTTGTTATGCGGATCATAGTGCTGTCGGCTGGTGTGATATGAAAAGTGATAAAACTGAAGCTCGCTCTCAACTTCTCTAGCTGCCTGTAATGAAGGAAACACTTCATCGGGATTGCCCATGACAATTGGGAAGTCAACACCTCCCTTCTTCTTTTTCTTCTGAATCTTATCGTAGGCAACCAATTGCCTAGATATCTCTAACATCAATATTCTGTTGGTCAGGTACTTAGGCAGTCTATATGGGTATGAAGAAAATCCTTGCAGCCTTATATAAGAAAACTTCGGAAATTGTATAAACCAGCACCCATACCTCTCAATCAATTCTTGGGCTTCCCTCGAGATCCTATGATGCATCCGCTCCTGAAGCAATCTCGCGATGTGCATGGTGAAGGCGTCATTGACACGCTTGTAATGAGTAGTACTTGTCAAATGCAACTGCGGACAAGCCTCATGAATTTTAAACTGATGAGAACCATAGCCAACAGGCTCCTTATATGAAATTCCTCTATATTTCGTCATACGAGCCAGCATGTAAATGATGTAAGAGCCCATATAGAATGTCTTTGTTCTTCTCAGGCCCAGGAGCTGCTCGTGCAAATTGTCACTGATCATTTCAGCCCAATTGACGTACTCTTTTCCTTCCAACACGAGGTTGATGTAATAGAACATCCATGGCTCAAAAATAAAAGCCTGAGGGCAGCCTCCAACTCGACTCAGCATCATAATGAGATCACAGTACTCCTGCTTCAAGTCATCTGATATAATTTGCCTCGGCAGCTTCGTACGAGAAGGCTTGAGGTTGCTCATCCAGTGAGTATTGATCGTCTCTGTACATCTCTCGAATGCAAAAGCATACATTCGCTCAGCTCGCTCCCTCGATTTGTAAATCATGTTCCTATGCATTGGGATTCCAAAAGCTTCACCAATGGCAGCAGGAGTGAGGTTGGCGAGCACTTGTCCATCTGGTGACATGATTGACCTGTGATCCTTCTCATAGCAGTTGGCGCACTCCATCATCAGCTCCAAACACTGAATGGCTGGTGGGAAACCAGTAGCTGCATATAACCCACTTCGAACAATGTTGTGTGAAGTGTTCGAAGGTCGATGATTACCAATCCCCAGCATTCGATTCTTGAAAGTCTCTAGGTTGACGGAGCCCACGTTCGTATCCGCCAGCTTGCCTAACTTCGAAGTAAACTTTGATTCCGGCAAGAAAGACTTGCTCAGCTTCTTTATAACAGCTTGCCTGGATGCACCGTTGTTGTCTTTGATAGTCGTCCTTGCTTCAGCCATCTGCAAAACAATGAACATTCATCAGCAAATTAACTTAGAAAAATAAATAAAGTACTTTGCAGGGCTGCCAGTCGACTTCAAGAAGTTGCACTATTATTTCTCGTTTGCAAACCTCAACTTCTTCTCCAACAAACTTCGAATTATCAATCACTTAGAAACAAATTTCTAAGCAAGCTTCAGCAACTTTACTTCGCACTCAGCAACTGCAGATTTTAGCAACTTCACTCTTGTAAATTCGCACTTCTTCAATCAGCAAATCAGCAAGTGCGCACTTCCTTAATTCTCAGCAATATTCTCTTCAAATCGAAATTTCTCCACTTGCACTGGCAACTTCAAATCCAGCAATAAAATCAAGCTTCCTTGCACTGCAGCAACTTCCAACGCCCCTCAGTCAGCAACTCATTCCCCAGCATTCAAAAAAAATTCGAACCTCTTCAACACTTGCAGCCTTAGCAACTTCCAACAATATCAAACTCGGAGCAAATCGAACTTTCTTCGGCTGTGAAAAAGAAGTGAATAACTGTCAACTCTTATAGGAAAATCGATTTCTAGAAGAAGGCTAAGTTTAGCCAATATATTAAATCTCCACTACTTCATTCGAATTTCCCTCCTCTGGTGTTTTCGACACTTGTCTTTCGACATCTAGAATCTCATTCTTCTAGAAGTTCAACTTTGACTGGCATCTTTTGAATTCACTTTCGAAAATTTTTAATTTAAATTCATCAATTTAACAATTTCCATTCACCAACCGAAGTTCTATCTTGCAAATTTTAAATTTTAATCACCTCTAACGCTCTGGAAAATTCGCCAATGAAGAATTCAATCAAAATCATCTAGGCAATTCACTTTAAATTCGTTGTCTGGAGAAATTCATCTTGAAAACACATTTTATTCACTTTGCCTTAGAAAATTTTAAATTCTCCCTTAGGAAAATTTCACAATTCGAGCACCGATCAAATTCTTCATCCTGAAGGCCTTGGCGAAGTGCGGAGGACATGGAAATCCATTTCTCATCAAAGATCATCAGTACCCAAAAGAAAATTTTCTCCAAAACGCGATGAATCCATGGGTACGCAACGAACGGGCTCATTTAAATTTTAAAAATTTTGAACCTTAGAAAAATATTATTCAATCAATTTTAATCCCGTTCTTCACATCTGTGAATATCTTGAGTTGTTCTGACTTGAAAATTTTTATCAATCCTGTAGTGTTAGCATCTTCGACTTCATCACTGGAAAATTTGCTCGTGCTTCAAAAAAAATTCATCACCTCCATGTCTAGGCGTATTTTCTAAAGGAAGAAAATATTTTGCCTTAGAAAAATTTTGAATCACTTTGAAAATTTTGCCTATGAGCAAAATTTTATTCAACTTTGTTCACCTTGCCTGTGAGAAAATTTTTATTTCATCCATGCTCATTTGCCAGTGGTGGAAATTTATCAACTTGACTTGGAAAATTTTCCATGAAGGCGCCTAGCACATTTTATTTTTCATTCACCACTTTGCATTTTATTTCACACTTGAAAGACATTTTCATTTAAAACTCCAACGCCTTAGCAATATTTTATTTTTCACTCACCACCTTAGGCGCATACCACACTTCATGGAGAACATGTTTCCAACGCCTAGCATTAATCATTTCACCCTCAACACTTTTATCTCATTTGCCACGCCTCACCTCATATTCATTTTAACATGGTGCATATTGCATGTCATGAGGGATATGCCTTAAGTCCACACCTTAGTAGTTTCATCACTTGGCATTTTTAACGCCTTACAATACTTATATCACCTTGCACTTACCTCACCACCCTAGGCGCATATAGCATATGCAAGAGGATACGCCTAGCAATTTCATCCTTTAATTTTACTTTCACTTCTTCATTCACCTTTTACTGACTTTAGCTTGGGCACATATCACATGTGTGAAGGATGACCCTTGGACTTCTCTATATTGTCTTCACATGGCCCCATTTGGGCGCATTTAGGCATGTAAGGAGGACGAACTACTTTTGACTTGTTGACTTCTTGTGAACTTGGGCGCATTTTAGCATGTAAGGTGGATGAAACTTGTCTTCTCTTAGCTAGGTTGGGCGCATATTGGCATGCATGAAGGATGACTCTTGAGCTTCTTGCTTTTTTGTCTTCACATGCCCTCTTTTGGGCGCATTTGAGCCTAGGAGGAGGATGGGCGCATATAAGAGGGTGAGGGGGATATCTTGCCTTAGAAAAAAAAATTATGCTTCACACTCTCAAGGTGGGCGCATTTGGATATGTGTGTAGGATGAAAAACTTTGACTTCCTTGACTTTTTTTCTAGACATGGCGCATTTGAGCCTAGGAGGAGGACGAAGTTTTATACTTAGAAAATTTTCCATGCTTGGCTTGTGAGGAGGGTGCATTTCACCCAGTGAGCAGGACGAAACCTATGCCTTAGAAATTTTTCATGCACCTAAAGGCAAGTTGGGCGCATTTTCAAGGTGGTGAAGGATAAAGTTCCAGACTTAGATATTTTTTCTTCGTCTTCGCCAGTTCCTCCATGCCTTACAATAAATAGTAAGTCCTTCAATTCTTGCATCTCCGAAGCTCGAAATGATTTGAAATTTTGAACGCTAGATCTTCACGACTTCATCAACCTGTTGACACTACTATTTCGGGTTGGCCTGCTATTTTTAGCCCAGTTCTGAAGGTGGTTTGCTATTTATAGAAACTGCCTGCTTCTGATATCTCCACAACTCCGTTTGATTTGAAATTCGAATGATTCGCTCCTCACCACATGACCTGCCTGTTGGCATCGGCGCCAGTTGCTGACTTTCTATTTTTAGCCTGTTTCCAAAATGACTTACTATAAATAGTAAGTGCTCCGTTTGTCTTCAAATTTTACGAGCAGATAGCTTGAAGGATGCTAATTGCGGTGGTTTACACCGGTTTTCGAAAATTCTGACTTTTTACCCCTCTTTTCAGGCCCCGAAGCTGGAAACCCTAATTCATCTTGCATGCATATCAAATGATCTCCGTTTGTTCTCGTTTCTGCTGCATTGCGATCAGCTCGTGATTCTGAAGTGCTGGGAGGCGGCTGTCGGGATGCACCTGCTAAAAATAGTAAGTTCCCAAATGAGTGACCATCTCTGTTTGCATGTCACATCACTGTGAAGCTCTCGAAAAACCCATAAGGAATATGCAAACATGCAAAGAAAACCCTGACATGCAAACCCTAAAAATAGCCTCTGAAGGATGAACTCTGAAAGTTGTCATCTCATTTTGCATGTTATACTCTCGCGAAGGTCTCTTAAAACCCAGAAGGAATCTCCAGACATGCGAAGAAAAAACTCGCATCTAGGCCCGAAATTTGTTCGGAAGTGAACTGCTAAAAATAGCAAGTTGTCTATTTCAGTTCAAATTTTGCACATGAGTAGCTTGATGTGTTCTGAATGCAGTGTGACTGTCGGAATTTCAAAAATACTGATGGAATGCCCTGAATTGCATACTTACTAAAAATAGTAAGTACCCGGAATTTGATGAAATTCAGTGGAAGCTGCTGGAAGCATACTGACATCAATGTTAATCTTTGTTTTCAATTTATTCACCTTGCTTGACCTTGAACTACTAGGAAAGTACAAACCCTAATTCACGTTTAAGCTCAATGGCGGGCACGTCCCGAAAGGTAGACCAGAAAAGAGACAGAAAGAGAGAGAGAGAGACAAAAACCCAAGCCAAAAGACCAGAATGGAGCAAAAATTAGGGGGTCCCCATTTTGAATGGGGCGATGTGTGAAAAGGTCACAACACTCCCTTTCTCAATATGTCATTTTAGTTGGACTTCATTTCATGGATATAAAAATAGCTGGGATGGTTACTTTTACAGTTTCTCTTTTGTTTTTTGAGTCTTCGTTTAATAAAGCAAGACATAAAGCTAAAAACTGTTTCCCAAAATACAAAAGCAATGCACAGAGAAAATTGTGGTGGCCCACCCTGAAAAGGAAGACACAAGTACATGGAGAAAGAATTTTCAACTAAATGGTAACTACACATAATATGGCACATTTTACAATGAGCTGCTTTGGACCAAGGTTATGTATTTGCATCTCTTTGCTTGTATCTTCCAGCCTTTAAAAAGCACCAATATTTCTAGTTATAATCATGGAATATTATGCATGAAACCGATTTTCTATTCTAAGCACAACGATTCACCCACTTATCACCTCCTTGCATGCAAATATTTCTTCGATAGAGTTGGCATTTCCATTGACTCAGATCTCAAAATACCTTTGAAGTTTGATGCAGACAGCCCTATTGGGGCAAATGGCAAGATAGTCAAATATTTTGCACTAACCACAACTAAATGACAGAGTAAATATTTATGATAGTTTTTTAGTACCAAGTAACCATGTTTCCTATTCAAAAAAGAAAATTCATAAATTTAGTATTATTTAATAGTGACAGACTGGGAAACACACACTGATCGATGTAAACTGTCCTGAAACTTCAATGTGATATATGCCTCTATCCAAAGATGCTCTGAGTCCTAATATGAAAGCATGCAAATCCGCAAGTGCCTTCACCATTGTACCTAAGCCAGCCATCAGTTTAAAGATCTGCATGTTTACACAATAAACATTTGGTTAGATAGGAATATAATATAACAACATTTAACTTAGCAGCTAGTTATTAAGCTTAGCAAGTCCTGAAAGAAATTATACCACGGAATCATCAGGCCTCCGTAAAACTATTCCAGCTCCTGACTTCCCAGGATTTCCTTCAGATGTTGCAGCAAATTCAAGTTTATAGGCATACTGCATCGCCATGCACAATAGCATAATTAAAATTTCAATTCAGGTTCTGCATATGCTTAAGACTGTTCGTTCAATGGCTATAGCAATAACATAGCAAAAAGGTTTAATCTACTTATGTTAAAAAACTCCAATTTAGTAATTATCATGCAACATGAGTTAACAAGTATTAAACCCAGTCCATGCACTGTTTAAAACAAAATCTTCACATATAATCAACAAATTACGTCATTGCCATTCTCTTATTCTGCTTTGTTCCTTCTCTGTTTAAAGAATAGCATTCAATGTATCTACAGAATGAAGAACTCACTGTAGCTTTTGCAATTCAAAAAGTACATCACAAAAATACTTAATGCAGGATTTATTATCTGGTCCTCACAAACAGTAACTAAAGTGAGAAGATTTTATGAATGCAAATCATATCCTATGTAAAACAAATTGAAAACCTACTGACACTTTATACTAGAGTCCCTAAATGAATCACAAGTGCAATCATCTTTTCTTTCTATTGTTTTTGTTTCATAAAAAGTAACCATATTGATCTTGAAGTATTACAAAAACTCCAAATTATGTGTCACGTAGGCTAAAGATATAGGTGATTTATCATCTCTCCTAGAGGACCAAGAATTACAGACAGAGAGAACTTGCACAGAAGAAACAGAAAATAGAAGTCCTGGAGTATAAAAGATTTGCATATATATTTATCAAAGTGAAATACCAGAGGTAGATCACTGATAAGTTTTTGAGTAAGAAGGACACAACTTCGAATGTCAGGACGGGCATGTGTGCAGTGTCATTTTGAAGTCTGAGGTTTATGTGCTGTCATATTTCTTCCTTCCATCTGTTGAATGTTACAATTCCAACCCACAGTGTGTCCCTCTACTTGTCCACAAGGAATTGCATTCCAATTCTCATATGGAGAAGCATATTTGGCCATAGAGTAGTTGATGCCATATACCTTTCATAGGCTGCTTTTCTTTGGGTAGTGGCTTCATTTGGACTGACTTGAAGCATTCTTCACGCTTCCCTTTCAAGCCAAAATATCCTAAACCTGCATATTAAGGCACATCCTCAACTTCTATGGGACATGTGGTGCCTTGGCCATATTTTCCAAGACCTCTACCATCAAAAATCATCTTTAGCATCAACTTAGAGCCAATTTTTTTACTGTGTTTTTCAAATCTACCAAGTGACTCATCTAGATTTAACCAAAGAACATATGGTGTGCATATATCAATCATGGTTTGTACATCTTTGGTAGGGGGTGGTCTCCTCCTCACTCCTCCACCATCTTGCACAATTGCCTATAGTTCTCTCATGCACAACTGCTGTTGCAGCCCTCATTGATTCTCATGAGAAATTACTCATGGCTTTTCAATCTATATTGCAACTCTGATCTGTTAACTCTAAGTGCCACCAAGTCCCACCACATCTAATTCTGATCTGTTAACTCTAAGGGATCTGTTATCATCCTACAAGTGCCACAACATCTTCGCTAATTCTGATCTGTTAACTCTTGGTTCAGACAATAAATATTCTACTATCAGTCAAGATGATGTTGAAGAATTAGTATCCCTTGCGTACAACAGTTTCGTAGCCAACCAGGTATTTCTTGGTGATCAGAACAGCCTTGAGGTGACCTAGGATTCTTAAGCATCTCAAGATAGTCAAAAATCAGAAGAAATTTGGAGAAAATAGAGTATTTTTCAATTCGTAACAAAAATGTAGGTTCTCATAGGGAGTGGTTTCTTAATCGCCCTAGCACTTTCACAACCACCATGGAGGTTATGTATATTAAAGTAATATTGTTTTATGTAATGGTCATCTTAGTCGTTTAGTATTCTTTCAGTTAACTTAGATTGCTTTAAGTTAGTTTTTAGCAACTTTTTGTTTATTGCTTTAGTTCACGATTGTTTCGTTTAAGAAACATCATCTTGTAATTTATTATTAAAGGAGTATTCCTCTCCATGTTTAATTAATCAATTTAACATTTCATGGTATCAAAGCAGAGGTTATTTTTTGGTGAATTTTTTGTGAAATAAAATTCGTGGCTTTTTACCTAAGAAATTTTGACAAAACAATTAGAAAGTTTTTGACCGATTTTTTAATAAAAAATCATAGGTTTTTTTTTCCTAATTTTCGCGACCTGGTCTAGGCGAGTTCAAGGGTTTGCTCCATCTGCAAATCGGAGATCCTCTCTACTAAATATCGCGGAAGTTTTTCGTGGGATTTTTTATTAAAAAAATTGCATCCGTGTCTGCCGAATTTTTTCTTGAAAAACTGGTGGCATTTAAATTCACACCTCTAGAATGCAGATTAGAAACGGACAGCTATGCACAGTAAAACTGCTCTTCAAATTAGGAGGAGAAGCTCCCTCTTGCTGACGGTGTTTAAGAAAGTAAACTAAAACTAAGTTGCCTATCTTTTTGATCAGCTAAGAGCACAAGGTTTATAAAACTCAAGAGCCATAGCTGAGATTTTTTGTTTAAGGAATTTCAACTACGACTAACCTACGCTAAACACGTTTCTAATTTCTCAAGTAAACGCAGAGCAAGAGAATTTAGAAATGAAAAAGGTTTGATCATCTGAAAAAGTACTTAAACAAACTCTCCTTCCAACACACATCTACTTACTTTCAACGCAAGTTGAAATTAAAAATCATATAAGCATAAAACAAAAAACAGAAATCTGAGACTTTATATCAGGGCAAAATAGGCTCAAGACTTTATTTCTCAAACTTTTGGAACAAAGATTACACTAAACACATGCACGAAACAAGAACTTGCAGCTAAAAGAGACTTGCAATCTTGTTCTTACACAAAAGGACAGCAACTACAATGACAACTTGTTGGCTAAAACAGACTTAGCAATTCGCTATCATAAACACAATTGAACAACACTAAATAACAATAGAAGGCACTACAGGCTCAACATTTGTTATCACTAGCATGGTTCTAATACAAAGTGAACTGACATTGAATAACAACTTGTTGCATTACAGGCTTGCAATTTGCCATCACAATAACCATTAAGAAAAACAATGAGCAAACGCTCTTATTTATAGGCAAGCAGAGTTGTAGGGAACCCTAAAATCTCCTTGCTTTTACAACTAAGACTTGCTCAACAAGCAAGCTTTATTTCTAAAACTAAAAGAGGATAACATCTAACACCTAAGAAAGCAGGAAAAGCAGGAAATGCCAACTATTACAATTTATCTTCTTTCTCTTCTTCAAAGAATGGATAAGAATTGCTCCAAGAATAGAAAGAAAGTTATTAGATGAAACCCGCTTTAAATCTCAATCACATCCGCTAAAAAGCAGGAAACTGTGTCCCAGTTAGGTGCATCTATACAATCAATAGAAAAGTTGCGCTTTTCTAAGATATCCTCTCCATCTGTAATTGATCTCAAGAAATCTTCAACCTTATTGGCCGCTTTCTCGAGCTTTGTTGACATTATGGAAATGTGACTTGGCAGAGTCCTATGTTTTTCTTTCATCCACTTCTATGCAATGTTCTTTCTATACTTGTCCTTATGCATTTCCCACATCCTTTCACATTCGCCCTTAGAGATAGTCACACTTTCAGGCCAAGGGGGAATGGAGAAGCATTTCTCGATCATGTCAGGTTCCCATGTCGCCGGATTGTAATGCTAGATGCAAGCGATTACAAACTCGAGACTCTGAACTGAAATAGGAATGGATGCTGCTGCGAGAAGTCCAGAGCGTCCTAGGTTTCTGATTGTAGTGTTGCCTGCGCTCTCCAAAGCGTGTAGATCAAACACCGGCTTGATGTGATGCAAGTCCGTCTCAGCTGTTTTGATGAAGTCGTGGTAGAGAGCTGATTTGGTCTCGAAATCATTGGGAGTGTATTCCATTTTGAAAACCTTGAAGAATGACTGTAAACTCGCCTAAGTTCAAACAACTTTTGAGCAACTAACTATTTTTAGAATACTGGTTTTTTTTTTTTTCTCCAACGAACAAATTTTTGGAAATTTTTCCGGGATATGGGTTTTGCTCAGAATTTCGTTACAAGACAACCCAGATTGTCCATTTTTGAAAATTTTGAGTGTAGACTAAAAAAGCAACAAGCCCTAATTTCTTCAATTTTTCACCGTAAAAGTTGGCATCTGGGTTTTGTTTAGAATACAATTTGGAATAAACCCAGTTGATTAGATTTGAAAAACATTGAAAGCTGATTGAAAAAGCAGCCAACCCAAGAATTTGGAAAAAAAGTTGTGATATGGGTTTTCTTCAGACAAACATTTCAAGATAACCCAGATGATCAAAATTTGCAAACTCTGAAGATTTCACTAACATGCAAGGAAAAAGAAGCTGCTGTAAATTGATAAAAATCTTTAAAAATTCTTCAGAAGAATGAGATGAAGAGACCCAGATGGCTGAAAATTGAAAATCCTTGACCTTCTTCTTCAAAAATTTGATCTTCTGGATGAAAAAAGCATGAAAAAGCGAGGTCTTATGTTGCTGATCTGAAAATTATTCATGAAAATCAGCAACCTTGAGTTCTTGAATCTTGAATTAAAACTTCAAATTTTCTGCTCCATTTTTCTCCTTTGGACGCCACCTGCAATAATGATGAATTTTGAATGAAAGAGATGACTTAAATAGATTCAGGGTTTTGAAATAGCTCTACTTTCTTTTGCTTTAATCCTCCAAACCATAAAATCAGCCTATTCAATGTATTTGGACATTCATCTCTCCTCTTACAATTTTGAAAATTTTGAAAATTTTGTCTAAGGCATGGCAAGATGGGCGACCTTCTTGGCTAGAGGCGCCAACTTCTCTCAGATCATTTTTGAGAGTTTTTCAACATTTCTCAATTTTGAACCCCTACTTTCACCCTAAACTCTAGCTTCCAGGTTGATCTGATTGACGAGTTGGATGATTCATCGCAAAGCTTGACTGATTCTGAGAAGATCACCCTGGAGGCACTTCTAACTAAAAACTTTGTTTGACCTCTCAAAATCATCAGTGCACATTTCCTTCTGGGCACTGAACCTTCACAGTGTTAACCATTTTTGCATGATTTTCAAGTTCTTCATTTCCCTTTGATCTTCTGATGAAATCTTGATTCTGGGAGCTACGCTGATCCGATTGACTGACTGAATCTGATGAGGTGATCTTGGAGGCTGTGTTGACAAATTCCATCGTTTCAGACCTCAAAACCTTGGGCGCCCTTTCTCTCCAGGGGCGCCCATCTTGACCAGAGTTAGAAATATTTTAGTATTTTCTTCTTTGCTTTTGGCTTTCAATATTTAACTCTTGTTAGTCCTTCTGTTCCGCCTCCTGTATCTGACGATTGCCAACTCAGATTAGCGGGCTGATAGTCTCGTTGGAAAGCCTGATCAATTCTGAAGAAATCACATTAGAGGCTTCACTGGCAAAAACATCCGTTTGAGCCCTCGAAAACTTCAGTGCCTTTCTCTTCTAGGGGTGCCCATTTGCTCCAAACTTAGAATATCTTCATCTACTTCTCATCTTCAAATTTGAACCTTCATTCTATACCTTCAATTTGATCTAGATTTGAGGGAGATTGACCAGTCAAATGCTCTGACGAAGACATCCGTTGCGAAGCTGACTGAATCCTAAAGAGATCAAGCAAATTTGCAAACTCTGATTGTTGGATTTTCCCTTCCAAAAGACTGGGCGCCCATGGGCACTTGGGGCACTGAAAGTTCCCAGACTTAGAAAATTTTCTAACATTTTCATGATTTGCATTATGTATTCTGGTTGAAACCTCTCTATTTGACCTCGAATCCCAGGTGACTGAATGATCTAATGACTGCAATGCCAAATTCGCTGCGGAGCTGGGAGGGTTCTAAACAACTTTGTCTAGAAGCTCAAACCCTAATTTCATCGTTTGATGCCCTAGAAAGATGGGCGCCTATCTCCTTCTGGGGCGCCCATGGTTGACATACTTTGTCAAAATTTTGCAGTTTTCACCTTCCTTCATTCATCGTGTATGTTCATCAATTCTCCTTCTATTCAGTGCTTGAGTGTCGAATCTGATGCCTAGCAGCTGACTGACCTCCATTGATGACTTTTGAAGCTCCCGAAATGCTTTCTGAAATTAAAAAAGCAGAATAAACCCACTAGAGCAAAATTGATCGGTTGGTGATTCTGACTGCACCAGCCTGATGAGGAAGTATTTTGAGCCAATCAAAATCAGTTTGAACCCTAACGGACCAACTTTCTATTTTCAGAAATTTTCTATTTTTAGAAAATTTTACGAGTATCCATTTCAAAAGAAACCCAGAAAAAGTTACTATTTTTAGAAAATTTCTAAAAATAGCAATTTTCCTAAAAAGTAGGGATGAAAAATTGAGATCAAGATTTTGTAGTTTAGGTTGCTCTGAGCAGACCCAGATCGTCAAATTTTGGAAATTCCAAGTTTTAACCCCTCATGCAAGACATGCACACCCAAATTTTGACCTTTTTGACAAATTTAACAAGACTTTTACTCATTTCTTCAAAATGCCTAAGTGTAGCAAAAATTTTAATTTGGAGTACAACATTGGCTCTGTCTGGGGACCATGGCGGATACTTACGGCATAGGAGAACAAAAGAATCTCTGGAGTTTTGAGCATAGACCAGGGCCTTATCCATTGGGTATTGGAGTCAACAACATTTCCTAATCACCTATTGCAAGACTTTCCTAGGTCACCTATGGCCGAACTTCCTAGAAATCACCTAATAGTTGGACTTCCCTAAAACAATCACCTAATACAAGACACCTAATCACCTAAAACACAACAAGACTATTACGGAAAGGCGAAACACAACACAATGATCACGTCACGGAAAGGGGAAACACATCACGAAAACATAAAAGAAAAATTATTTACAAAGATAGATCTTTAGAAATACTTACTCCACCCCCGAAGGGATGAAGTGCTTTAGGTACTGCCCGCTGTGTGGTAGAGGGAGGAGACTTCCATCCAAGCGTGAGAGAATATAAGTGTTCTCCCCGACGAGCTTGTGAATCTTCAACGGCCCCAGCCACAAGGAATCAAATTTTTCGTGCATTCCCTTGGGCTCATGTCTTTTATCCCACAGGAGGACTTGATCTCGAACCTCGAAATCTTGCTGGCAAGCTTTCTTGTCAAAAAAATTTTGTACTCGTTCCTAGTGATAAGTGATTTTGTCTACCACCTCCACCCTTTCTTCTTGAAGCTTTGTCAGGTACAGGATGCATTTCTGAATAGGATTTGTGAACTCTCCATCTTCTACCGCGGTTGCCTACTGCAAAGCGGACAACTCCAGCGTGATAGGTATCATAGCCTCCGTACCATACATGAGGATGAAGGGTGAAGTACCAATAGCTCTCTTTGGGGTAATCCTGTCAGCCCAAAGAGCATCATAGAGTTTCATATGCCAAGTTCGTTGACTGGAATCAACTAACTTGCGGATGATTGTGACAATGTTCTTATTTGATGATTTGGCCTATCCATTACCCTGAGGGTAATAATCTGATGAATGAGATAGAGTGATGCCATGATCAAAACAGAACTCCAGTAGCTCCTCGGATGAGAAACATGTTGCATTATCTGTCACAATTTTGTGAGGAACTTCGAAGCGTGTAACAATATTTTCCTTCAAGAATTCACACACGACCTCGGACATAGCCCGCTTGGTGGGAATAGCCTCAACCCATTTAGTGAAATAATCAGTGGCTGTGAGGACATAAATATGCCTCTTGTTGGAACGTGGGTTGATAGGACCAATAAAATCTAAACCCCATTGCTGAAATGGAGTGTCTATAACAACTGGCCTGAGAGGAGTTGCTGCCAACTTTGTTTTGCCAACAAACTGTTGACACAACTGACATTGGTGCACCCATTGATATGCATCGCGGAACATAGTCGGCCAAAAGAACTGTGCTCGCAAAATCTTGAAAGTTGTCACCTTTGAAGAAAAGTGGCCACTGCATGCCTGATTGTGAAAAGCTTCCAGCAAGCATTGTTGTTGATCCTTGGTGACACACAGCAAGAATGTTCCGTCAAGCCCTCGCTTGTACAGATCGTTGTTGATAATCACATAATTTTGCACTTTCAGCTTTAGCATTCTCTTCTGTTGCTTGTTCAAGTGGCTTGGGCAATCACCATAATTCAGGTAATACCATATCTCAATAAACCATTCTCCCGAAGATTCAATCAGTAGGACCATGGGAAGATCCTCTTTTTCTTCATGTTCAATTTTAGGTATACCTTTGGCTTGAAGCTTCTTATCACCATCCTTTGCTATCAACTTACAAAGACCTCTCCCGCAGACGAGTTTGGTCGGCTTGATCTCCAAGTCATACTCTTGCACCTTCGCAACCCAGTTTCCTCTCTTTGAGCCCATCTCTTGTTGAGTTAGCACACTTTTAACTACTAGATCTATGACATATACAATGGTGTGGGAATTCAAGATATAGAATCTGAAATTTTTTACAGCTCGAACCACTACATACGCATTCTTTTTAGTCTGAGAGTATCGTGACTCGCTATCTTTGAAAGCTCATAAAAGCTATAGGAGACTCAGTTTCTTCATTCAACTTTTATGTCAGAATGGCAAACAGAGTATGCTCTAATGCATAGCAATAAAGGATAAACTCCTTTTCAAAATCTGGACGGACTAGCACTGGAACTCGGTTGATAGCTTCTTTTATTGCTACAAATGCCTTCTTTCCTTCTTCCATCCACTTGAAAATAGTCTTCTTCCTCATCATAGCAGATATATCTTTAGTCAATTCAGAAAAATCTGGTACAAACCTTCGTATGAAATTTACTTTACCAAAGAAAGAGTGTACCCCTATTCTGCTTGTTGGAAGAGACAAACTTTTGATAGCTTCAACCCGGCTTGGGTCAATTCGAGTACCTTCCTTCGAGACGATGTGGCCAAGCAACTTGCCCTCTGTCACAACGAATATAGACTTTTTGGGGTTCAGCGATATCTTATGATATCTGCATCTCTCGAAGACTTTCCCCAAGTGTGAAAAATGATCTCCTCGTGTCTTCGAGAAAACAGTGAGGTCGTCTAGATAGACAACAATTATTTTATTCCTCAAATCTCCAAATGCCAGATCCATGGCTCTCTGAAATGTAGCACTGGCATTGATGAGGCCGAAGGGCAGTCTTTCATAAGCAAATGTACCCCATGGGGTTGTGAACGTCGTCTTGTATTGTACTGATCTTCTTCAGCTATTGTAATCTGGTTGTAACAAGAAAAACCATCCAATAAGGACAGCATCTCTGAACCGGTGACCATCTGCAAGGTATGCTCCATGATCGGCAGAGGATAATTATCCTTGAGAGAGGACTAATTCAAGTTCCTGAAATTGACACAGATTCTGATTTCTCCATTCTTCTTTCATACAGGAACTATATTAGACACCCAGGTGGAGTGATGAATTGGAAAGATGATCTTCGCATCCACCATCTTCTGAATTTCCGCGTAGATGGTATCTTGAATTCGTGGATTGTAGTGCCTTTGTTTTTGCCCAAAGGGCTTCGCTTCAGGTTTAAGAGGAATTGTGTGAGACAATTCTCTTGGAGTAAAAACTTTCAAATCATCATATGACCAGGTGAAGACATCTCGGTATTGCTTAAACAAAGAGATGAACCTCTCACTTTCCTCTGCAGTGCAGCATGTACCCAAATTAACAAGCCGAGGCTTGTCAACTATACCAATATTTACTTGCTAATATTCGGCAGAGGTTCTGTCGCTTGAGTTCCTTTGAACTTGAATGTATCTGTCATGCCTGTCAAAAATATTCTCCAAGGAAACCAAGCCCTTGGGAATCTTATTTCCTTTCAACTGGATAATGCTTGTATCTGGTTCTTCTGAACTTTCTTTGTCTTCAACAATCTTCGACACATCGGAGGCTTCTGTTACTGATTCTCTATGTGTAAATGAACTGCCCTCAAAGAACAATTCTTTGAAATTATCTCCCATAACAAGAAATTCCTTAATGTGGTCATCGTCATCAAAGACTTGCCAATTATCACAATTGTCAGGTACAGCTGGCCTGTATATTAGCTCAATGGCAAATGCATTCTGACAGAAGTCTGAATGTGGCATGAAAAGTGAAGCTGACACCGCAAGGGCATCTGCTCTACTGTTATCTAGATGTGGAATGTACTTGATATCAAATGCTTCGAACCAATCTATTGCATTCCACACCCTATTTTTGTAATATCGGAGACGATCTGCTTTCACTCTGAATTGATCTCTAACTTGCTTCACAATGAGTTCCGCATCACCTTCGACTTTGAGATGTTTAATACCCATGTCCTTTGCATTTCTGAGACCTAGTAGAAGCGCCTCATATTCCGCCATGTTGTTTGTACACTCAAATTGCAAGCGGTATGCAAATGGATACAACCATCCTTCAGGAGAGATTATCACCACTCCCGCTTCCGAACCAGTAGTAGAACAACTTCCATCAAATTGCATAGTCCACAGCTTAGGATCATCTGCTGATTCGTCTATGGTACAGGGGACCTTTTGACTTTCTTTAGGTATCTCTAACAGCATGGCATAAGTACCAAGACCCGTTTCTTGATACAAAACTTGAGCTTGGGGATGTTGAGACTTCACCACTGCAAATCGAGACTTGGGCTCTGGTTCTAGCTTGAAAGTACCATTCTTCAATGGAATATTTGTAGAAGACCAATCCATTTGAATCTCTCCACCGAGGTCCTTGCAAAAAATTTTGCTCAACAGCATCCCGTAGCTAGTTGGGATCTCAACCACCAGGATGGTCATCATAATTTTCTTCTCAGGGCAAGCCGCCAACCTCACTTGAGCATCCTTCAACTGTCCGACTAACGGCACTGACTTGGACTCTAGTGAGTAGCATTTGTCTTTTTTCTTGGTGCACAAAAGTCCTAGAGCGTTCATCACTTGTAGAGGCATGACATTGTCTGAGGCTCCAGAGTCGATGATACAATTGCTCAATTTGTAACCCCCTATATATAGAGAAATATAGAAGGGCTTAGGCTTTTCTTCCGCCGGAGCGAATGATTCAAGCAATGTGGGCTGCTTGACAGGTGCTTTCTTCACAAACTTAAGAAGTCAGTCCACTTGCTCTGGATGATCTTGGAGATATTCTAGCTGAGAAATCTGCACTTTGTTCTTCATCAAGGCATCTACAATATCAAAATTTGTTGAAGATGAATCTTGAGCAACTGCTTTCACGTTCTCTTGAGAAGGCTTGATATTAGAAGTACAAGCTACTTCTTTTCCTTTTTCTTTTTCTTTTTCTTTTTGTACCTTCAGTCTCTCTTCTTCTTCTTCTCTCTATGCCTTCAAATGTTGAGCTCTTGTGAACACAGGAGTCATGTGATTCTCAGGATTTACTGCAAGAGAGTACTGACAGAAATCTTCTTTTTCTTCAATAACGGGTTCACTTTGAAAGTATACTGGAGCGGAGTCGCCATCGAAGTTGTCCGTCTGTGGTAAGACAACATTCGAACTTGGTGTTGGGACGAAACTGGAACTGGGTGCAGCATCAGCATATCCCATAATCTGATTCATTCTTAAGTTCTCAGGACATGTAGAACCGCTATGTTCATCGGTATCATGAAAGGAACAAAATATTGTGTGGTGCAGCTTCAACTGTTTGTCTTGGTGGAGGTGCTAGCAACTATGGCCTGTAATTGTTGTAAAGCTGAAAATCATTTCTCCTTCGCTGATACGGCTGCTGAGGTTGATACTATTGTTGAGGTTGATATTGTGGTGGCAGTAGTGCATGCATCTCAACGGCTACCTTCTGTAGCAGTGGGTCTACAGAACTCTGAACTAGAGACCTGATTGAATCCTTCTTCATTATGCCGGAAGTAATCATATTATCCTCCAAGTTGATGGCATGTTCTTGCGCATCTGTCAATCTTGTATGTCTTTTGGTCTTCAAGAAGAAGGCAATCTCTGATGGAAGAGCATTTATGAAGCAGCTCATCAGAATCTCTGGGGATGGATTAAGTGTTTAAGAAAGTTGTGTAACAAGACGATTAAATCTTGCTACAAACTCCCTCATGGGCTCGTTGTACGCCATCTTTGAAGTAACAAGTTGAGCAAACCAATGACTGTCTTCAGCAGGCTTGAATCTTGCCAAAAATCTCTCGCTCATAGTTGCCCAGCTTGTGATAATGCCCGGCTCCAGGTGATTGAACCAATCAGCAACATTCCCAACAAGAGTTTCCACAAAGAGACGCACTGCGATGTCTTCATGTTCCACCTGTAAGATGGCGTAGGCCGTTGAGAAGGTGGAAAGACGATCATCAGGGTGTTGACTCTCGTCGCCGTGAAACCGTGGAAAGTTCTTCCTTGACCCTTTAGGTAACTCATGATGTTCCTGCAAAGCCAAAGGTCCAATGATGTTACCCCAACGAAATGGGGGTGGACGTAGTTGATTTCTTCCAGCATTATTGTTGTTATCACCCATTGCTTCTGGCTGGATCACGCAATAGGGTGCCAGATGGTCATTCCCGTGTCATAAAGCGTAAGCTTTCTTGAAGTTCTATACCTTGTGCCCCATGGTGGGCGCCAAAAAACTGTTGGCGTTTAAATTCGCACCTCTGGAATGCGGATTAGAAACAGACAGCTATGCACAATAAAACTGCTCTTCAAATTAGGAGGGGAAGCTCCCTCTTGCTAAGGGTGTTTAAGAAAGTAAACTAAAACAAAGTTGCCTATCATTTTGATCAACTAAGCGCACAAGGTTTATAAAACTCAAGCACCATAGCTGAGATTTTCTGTTTAAGGAATTTCAAATACAACTAACCTACGCTAAAGACATTTCTAATTTCTCAAGTAAACGCAGAGCAAGAGAATTTAGAAATGAACAAGGTTTCATTCTCTGATAAAATACTTAAACAAACTCTCCTTCCAACACACATTTACTTACTTTCAATGCAAGTTGAAATTAAAAATCATATAAGCATAACACAAATAAAGGACATCTAAGACATTATATCAGGGCAAAATAGGATCAAGACTTTCTTTCTCAAACTTCTGGAACAAAGATTACACTAAACACATGCATGGAACAAGAACTTGCAGCTAAAAGAGACTTGCAATCTTGTTCTTACACAAAAGGACAGCAACTACATTAACAACTTGCTAGCTAAAAGAGACTCAGCAATTCTCTATCATAAAAACAATTGAACAACACTAAATAACAATAGAAGGCACTATAAGCTCAAAATTTGTTATCACTAGCATGGTTCTAACACAAAGTCAACTCACACTGAATAACAACTTGTTGCATTACAAGCTTGCAATTTCCTATCACAATAACCGTTATGAAAAACAATGAGCAAACGCTCTTATTTATAGGCAAGCAGAGGAGTAGGGAACCCTAAAATCTCCTTGCTTTTACAACTAAGACTTGCTTAGCAAGTGTTGTACCCAAACCAAATTTTTTGCTTCATCAAGGCATTTTGCATTAAAAAGTCTAAACCTTGTTAAAATGTTGTAAAACACAGTTTTGGGCAATATCAAGCATGGAGTCTTTGTCAATAGTTTGTCAGTCAAAGTCAGTTATATTGAACAAAACCTGAAGCAGAGACTCAGAATGGAGCTTTTCACGATAGAGGAACATCTCACGACGGCGTTTCACATTGCACACGGTCATTTCAATGATCAGAACAGAGTTTTCAGTGACCAATTTATGAAGATTTTTCAAAGGAAAAGTCAGGAAGTGCAAGTATAGCCCAGGGGTGCCCAACTTGTTGAAGGTTAAGATCTTGTTTAAAATGTTCAAGCATCCAGTCAATCTCTTCAGAATTAGTCTGGCTATCCGTTGGGCTATTCAGCAAAGCTTTTTGAGACCCACAGCTCCGGCAAATAACGACAGAAGTTGAAATTCCTAAATTGCCAGATGTGAGAAAATTGTCTTTTTCAGGCAAAAGCGCGCCTCTAGCCTGAGGGCGCCCATCTTAAAGAGGGGGTAAATCTTGGCATTTTCAATGACGGATACAGTCAATCTGTTCTCGACTAGTCTACTCATCCGACGAGATATCAAACGTAGTCATCCGAGTTTCAGAATTCCGGTGGCAGTCATCCAAAGATCAGCTTAAAATGGAGTTTTCACGTTTCTGAGCTTCTCCGTTTGTTCCCAGTGCAAGTACAGGCCAGGGGCGTTGGTTTAAAGGACCCTTCAAATGCCAAAATTTGCAGACAGAGTCTTCCTAACATCAGTAATACTCTAGCCTAGCTCTGCGATGCACCATTCTGCTTGTCAATCCGACGTTCCAGGTGGTCGTGGCGAAGATTCTACCAAGCACGTAATTTCACGGGCGAACCAACAAACGATTTTCAGTGTATTTCCACAGTCCAGAGGCGCCAAGCCTTTAGGCCTGTCAGATGAGCCCGTTCGCGTTCAAAGTCTTCACGACTCTTGAGCGTAATCATTTTTTCTATTCAACGAGCCTAGCCGTCAACCTTCGGGATTTGGCAGTCGCTCGTACGTGCGAGGTCTTTAGTATAATACTGCTAAGTGAGGATATCCGGAAAATGGCCAAGTCTGGAGTGGTAATTTTAAATAAAATACGCACTGGAGTTTTTGAGGTCTTAAAAGCAGTTTTCTTGCTTCATCACCTCCAGAGACTTCTCTTGTGAGCCCTTCTGGCTGTCCGTTAAAACAGATAGTGCCTGAATCGAGTCATCCCAGCTCCAGATATCAGAGGTCAAAGTAGGGTACTTGGGTGAAAGTTCGACTTTCGTCAAAATGACACCAGTGCAACCAAGAGCCAGGGTGCTTTTACTTTTGAGGCCCTTAACACAGCTTTCAGGTGTCGTACACACAATCGTTGGATGCAGAATGTCTCTAGGCATGCAGTGAGCTTCGTTTCTTGTCAGCAGGGTTCACCGTTCACCGTCGACAGTCGTTTGAAACGTCAGATGGCAGTTTAGGAAAATGGTTTAAGTCTGGAACCCGTAAATGAATTTAATCAGGGGCGCCTAATTTTTCAAGGGGTTAAATGATGGATTTTGCAGTAGTGTCTCCCAGCAGACATTTCTTCCTTGTTCAGTGGGTTTTCCGATGAATTCTCCAGCTCAGTCTCAGCATCTCCCGGTCACTCAGGATTCAATGTCGAAGATGGCCAATTGTAACTTTGTCGTCAGCTATAAAATAGGAAGTCAATAAAAAGTGCAATATCTTGAGCAAATGAACGCCTATAAGCTCGAATGATGACTTTTCGGAATCGGTGAAGTCCAACGGTGAAGCCTAAAGCTTCATTCAATTGTCAACTAGAGTTTCAAATATTTTGCATATTTTAGCATTGAATGGCGATTTTCTATTTTTGGGCGCCTTTGCTAATTGCATGATAATAAATATTTTATTATTTATTTAAATCCAAACGTCCAGTCAGTGGCAGTTCAACTGAAAGGCAACCAATCAGAGATCTTCTATTTTTATCAGGGTTTTGAATTCTTGCAGTTGTCAGATTGATGCGAATTTCATCTTCTTTAAGCATGGCGCCATCTTCATTTATTATTCACAAAGCTAAAGAGAAATTCGTTTTTCTTAAGAGAAATTCATATTTTTCAAGCAAAATTCGTTTTTCTTCAAAGCAAAAGCGTATTTTCAAACAAAATTCATTTTTCTTCATTCACAAGGCGTATTTTCAAGAGAAATTCGTATTTCTCAAGCAAAGGCAAATTTTAGCAAACCAAAGGCAAATTCTTCATCAACAATCATTGGCGAAGACATCAAAACATTTTCTTTGCAGGTACAAGTCAGAATTATCAGCAGACTTCAGACAAGATGGCGATTTTAGCAGAGCACTAAAACTTCTTTCTTCTGTCTTAAATTCTTCTATTTCGTCTTCTTCTTCATGTTTGAAGATTTGGCTTTTGGCAAAACAAATCATCAGGGTTGATTCGAATAGCTTCCTGAAAACCCATGTGCCAGAATTTTTCAGGAAAATTTACTCCAGAGCATCAGTTCTCGAGGCTCTAATTTTCTCAACTGAAAATTCCTTGCATGGTCGAGTAGAAGTCAAATTTTCGCAAATCTGACATTCTGGGTTGTCTAAGAATCTTCTTCTGGACAAAACCCATATCTCAGATTTTCGCCGAAAATAACTCTTCAATAGGCTATTTTTAGCCTCAGCAAGCTATTTTTAGTTTCCAGAAAAGTTGTCAGAATATAGCCGTGTTCACAGTCAACAGGCGAGTTTTCCAGAGTACAATACGCACAGACTGAATTCAAGACCAAATCGGTCTTAATTCATGATTTCGTTAGAAAAGCTGAGACCGATTTGTATCAAGCCGCAGAAGAGATAATGGCCATCACTTCAGTTACGGAGCCGCCAAAGCTATAAGTCAGTAAAATGCTAGTTTGAGTGTGCGAGGATTGCCAAGATTGCTCAAGTTGCTGACATTCAGATGCTGATGCAGTTAACAATCTCGTTAAGGGATTGATTGCTCGAGATCACGACCAGTAAACTTCAGTTCCCGCCTCTCAGGATAGACATTATACACAAGAGTTAACTTGGTGTTATCCTTTCAAGTTAACTGGCTGTCTCACCTCATGCATATCTATTCTGAGATTCGCCTTTCACACTTGGAGTTTCTTTTAGGGTTTTTCATTAACTGATGGTAGTCTTCCAGTTAACTCGCTTTCAATAAGGACGTGCATGCTCGCACAATTGTCCATTTTTAGATTAGATGTTTCGGTTAAGCGATGGTAGCTTTCGGTTAAGTTTACTTCATTAGGGTTTGGCAGTAATCTTGCATGCATTGCAAGACTGTAGATGACTCAAGGTGATTTTAGTTCCCTACACCTTGATGTATATAAATAAGAGCTTTTGCTCATTTGTAATTAACTTTTGCTGGAAATATATGATCGCCTACCTTGCCCTCAATATTGCTCTTTTGGTATTTGTTCATGTGTCTTCGCTATTACGATTAATTGTTATGCCACATAGGGTTTCAAGAGATTGTAATGGTGGATTCTTTCCATAGTTTAGATAAATCTGTTTTGTGCATATTTACCATTGAAGTCAATTGTTATGCCACATAGGGTTCCAAGAGATTGAGATGATAAATCTGTTTTATGTATATTTACCATTGTGATCAATCGTTATGTCACACAGGGTTTCGAGAAATTACGGTGATAAATCTGTTTTGTGAATCTTTATCATTATAATCAAGGGTTATGCCACATAGGGTTTCGTGAGATTGTGGTGATAAAGCTGTTTGTGAAGTCTTTACTATTTTGATCAAGTGTTATGCCACATAGGGTTTCATAAGATTGTCACGGTAAATTCTTAAATCTGTTTTGTGCCCAATAAACTTATTCAGATTGAGATAATAGATGCGCCACCTTGCCTTCAAATAGAGAATCCGTATCCAGTTTATCATGTGATGTTGTTACCAATAAACTTGTCTAGATTGAGCTGATAGATGCGCCACCTTTCCTTCAAGTTGAGAATCTATACTTGTTTATCGTCAGATAGTCATCCTTGCTCCATTTCCTCATGCTCTGTTTTCTTGAGGAAACTGGATAGATTTAAAGTAGATAGCTTAGTTGTAGTTAATGATCTGCGAAACCAAAAAATCCTTAGCTGCAACGTTCTTGGATTTCTTAACCTTGTGCCTCTTCCAGCTGAGAACAAAAAGATAGGACTTAGATTACTTCTCTTTTCATGCATTCCAGCACAACGAGGGAGCTTCCCCTCCTAATTTGAAGAGCACTCATTATGCAATGTGCATAGCTGTCCGTACAAACCTGCACTCCAGAGGTGTTAGATTTTACACCAACAACAAGCAAGCTTTATTTCTAAAACTAAAAGAGGATAACATCTAACACCTAAGAAAGTAGGAAAAGCAGGAAATGCCAACTATTACAATTTATCTTCTTTCTCTTCTTCAAAGAATGGATGAGAATTGCTCCAAGAATAGAAAGAAAGCGGAAAGAAAGCTTTTAGATGAAACCTGCTTTTAAATCTCAATCACATCCGCTAAAAAGAAGGAAACTGTGTCCCGGTCAAGTGCATCTATACCATCAATAGCAAAGTTATTCTTTTCTAAGATATCCTCTCCATCTGCAATTGATCTCAGGAAATCTTCAACCTTATTGGCCGCTTTCTCGAGCTTTGCTGACATCATGGAAATGTGACTTGGCAGAGTTTTATGTTTTTCTTTCATCCACTTTTGCGCAATCTTCTTACTATACTTGTCCTTGTGCATTTCCCACACCCTTTCACATTTTCCCTTAGAGATAGTCACACTTTCAGGCCAAGGGGTAATGGAGAAGCATTTCTCGATCATGTCAGGTTCCCATGTCGCCGGATTGTAATGCTTGATGCAAGCGATTACAAACTCAAGACTCTGAACTGAAATAGGAATGGATGCTGCTGCGAGAAGTCCAGAGCATCCTAGGTTTCTGATTGTAGTGTTGCCTGCACTCTCCAAAGCGTGTAGATCAAACACCGGCTTGATGTGATGCAAGTCTGTCTCAACTGTTTTGATGAAGTCGTGGTAGAGAGCTGATTTGGTCTCGAAATCATTGGGAGTGTATTCCATTTTGAAAACCTTGAAGAATGACTGTAAACTCGCCTAGGTTCAGACAAGTTTTGAGCAACTTACTATTTTTAGAATGCTGGTTTTTTTTTTCTCCAACGGACAAATTTTTGGAAATTTTTCTGGGATATGGGTTTTGCTCAAAATTTCGTTACAAGACAACCCAGATTGTCCGTTTTTCAAAATTTTGAGCGCAGACTGAAAAAGCAACAAACCCTAATTTCTTCAATTTTTCACCAAAAAAGTTGGCATTTGGGTTTTGTTTAGAATACAATTTGGAATGAACCCAGTTGATTAGATTTGAAAAACACTGAAGGCTGATTGAAAAAGCAGCCAACCCTAGAATTTGGAAAAAAAGTCGTGATATGGGTTTTCTTCAGAAGAACATTTCAAGAGGACCCAAATGATCAAAATTTAAAAACTCTGAAGATTTCACTAACATGCAAAGAAAGAGCAGCTGCTGCAACTTAATAAAAATCTTTAAAAAAATTTCAGAAAAATGAGATGAAGAGACCAAGATGGCTGAAAATTGAAAATCCTTGACCTTCTTCTTCAAAAACTTGATCTTCTAGATGAAAAAAGCATGAAAAAGCAAGGTCCTATGTTACTGGTCTGAAAATTATTCATGAAAATCAACAACCTTGAGTTCTTGAATCTTGAATTAAAACTTCAAATTTGGACGCCACCTGCAATAATGATGAATTTTGAATGAAAGAGATGACTTAAATAGATTTAGGGTTTTGAAATAGCTCTGCTTTCTTTTGCTTTAATCCTCCAAACCCTAAAATCAGCCTGTTCAATGTATTTGGACATTCATTTCTCTTACAATTTTGAAATTTTGAAAATTTTGTCTAAGGCATGGCAAGATGGGCGCCCTTCTTGGCTAAAGGATCCAACTTCTCTCAGACTCATTTTTGAGAGTTTTTCGACATTTCTTAATTTTGAACCCCTACTTTCACCCTAAACTCTAGTGTTGGCGTTTAAATTCGCACCTCTGGAATGCGGATTTGAAAACGGACAGCTATGCACAGATAAACTGCTCTTCAAATTAGGAGGGGAAGCTCCCTCTTGCCGATGGTGTTTGAAAGAAAGTAAACTAAAACTAAGTTGCCTATCTTTTTGATCAGCTTAGAGCACAAGGTTTTTTAAACACAAACGCCGCAGCTGAGATTTTCTGATAAGAAGTTCAACTACGACTAACAAACTAAAGAGCGTTCCTAACCTCTCAAGTAATGGCGAGCAAGAGAATTAGAAATTAACAAGGTAGATTCTCTGACAAAAATACTTCAACAATCTCTCTTTCAACGAACACCTACACACTTCACTGCAAGCTGAAATAAAGATCATAAAAGTAGAACACTGATAACGGAAATCTGAGATTTTAGACCAAGGCAAAAGAGGCTCATGATTTTATTACTCAAATCTCTAAAACAAAGCTCACTTCTAACATGCCTTGAACAAGAAATTGCAGCTAAGGAGGCTTGCAAACTTATTCTTAACACAATAGAAAACAGCAATCTCACTAACTCCTTGTTGGCTAAAGAGGCTCAACAATTTGCTTATCACAACACAAATGAACAATGCTTGAGCAACAAATAGAAGGCACAATAGGCTCAAAGTTTTGTTCTCACTAGCACGGTTAAAGAAACTAAATGAGCAAAGGCTCTTATTTATAGAGAAGCAGAGGAGTAGGGAACCCTAAAATCTCCTTGCTTTCACAATCTAGGGCTTGCTCAGCAAGCAAGCTTTATTACTAAATCTAGGAAGATAAAACCCTAAAAAGCAGAAAAAGCGGGAAACGCCAACTATTACATCTTATCTTCTTTCTCTTCTCAAAGAATGGATAAGGATCATTCCAAGAATAGAAAGAAAGCGGGAAAGAAAGCTTCTAGAAGAAAGCTGCTTTAAAGCTCGATCTCATCCGCTAGAAAATTGGAAATTGTGTCTCGGTTCGGTGCATCTATGCCATCAAACAAAACACCGCTTTTCAAGAATATCTTCAGCATGCCAATAGATCTCGAAATCTTCGACCTCATTGGCCGCTTTATCGAACTTTGCTGACATCACTGAAATATGGCCTATCCTTCCGCCAACTGGACTGCAATTAAGAACAACATTCTGGAACTGATTTTGCACCTCCTCAAGCCCAACGTAGGAACCGTCTTCAAGACTGTACTGAGAGGGGATCTCTATGATGAATTCGCTGATGAAAAGAAGAGCTTCAACCACCCTTTGTCTGTATGTGATGAACTCTTTGGATATCCTCTCATACGTTTTAACTTTGAAAACATGACGCTCTCTCCAAGCAAGGATTTGTCTTTTGTGCTCCTTTGAAACTGCTGAACCATAGGCTGTGTCTAAATCAGCAATGATAATCTCATGCCTAGGTTTTACTTCAGCCAGTGTTTGTTCAAATCCTTGGATGCCTTGACGAAGTTCATGAGCGTTTTCTCTCAACTGGAACATCCAAGCCAAAATCTCCTTTCCTCTGACAATGAAGTTCTCGATCCACTCCTGAGTCTCTTTCCCACATATGACCAACTGTCTTAACTGATGGTGATCAGCTGGTGTCTCCAAGACCTGGGGCAGCAACTGGATTGTTTGTGAAGAACCACGAGCAAGGTTAGAAATGAAAAGTCTAAGCTGCTGATTTTCAGCCTTGAGGGCTGCCTTGTCTTCTCCATCTTTTAGCACTCTTTCATGAAGGTTTTCGGATACAACTTTGAAAAGACTCAAATCTGCATGTCTGGTATTTTTACCAAGATTAGCCTTGACCATGACGAAATCATCCATATTCACCTCATCCCTATTCTTATCTTCTGGGGGCACTGCAGTCTCTACAACTATCTCGTTATCAGGATTCCTATCAAAGTGAACTTGCTTCTTTGCCTTCTTCTTAGGAGGTTCCTGATAGATGTTATTGAGATCATCAACACTCACTTGATATGAAGGCCTTCTCCTAACCCTTCCTAAGGAGTTCTCAAGCCAAGACACAGTAGTATCTTTACTAACTTCCTCAGGAGGTACTGCTGCAATCTCTTCATCATCTTCGATATCAAGATCAATGTGAATTGGTGAAGAACCCGTCAAAGGTACAGAAACATGTGTTGAAGGTGGCTCCTCTGCTTCATTTTGAGGTACGGGCTCGTCAGGAGGAACTTCTGAATCAACTGTAGGCTGTTCCTGTATGACTATGCCTGAGAAATCCAACCTTCTTTTTACATTTTTATTTGATCTACAACCTTTGACGCCATCTTGAGACTGACTTTTACCCTTTCCTTTCGCCTGTGTTCTGGAAGAAGAGGGAATTATCCTTGGCGGCTCTGCTACTGGAATGGAGTTCTTCCTTTTAAGCACTAAGAAAACCTTACTATACTCAATGACTTGTCTTGTTCTGTCTTCAACTGAAAGAGATTCCTTGTTTGCCCAATTAACTTGTGGAAGAGGCTGATCCTCGATTCATTTCTGAGTGTACATCGGTAGAAGCACATCTTCATCATCATCAGAGAGCCCTTCTATATCTTCATTTAAACAGTCTTTCATCTGATGGAGAGTTAGCCTGCTGTAACTACGCCTTCGCACTTCAAACTCATTTGCACAGTTAGCCCAAAAATCTTCAAGTGCGGGTATGTGATTATATTTCTTCTCCAATCGGCCAGCGTAGACACCATGAGGATCAAATGATCGCCTCTCACTATAGGATTTGAGGCCGAATTTATCTAACTCTTCTCCAATTGTCCTGGCATCTGCGGCAGTCCTGCATGTATAAATACCCAACCCTAATGGAAAGTGAAGAGAGGGTTTCTTTCTATTTCTCAAGGCCCCGTATGGACACGTGAGCGCACTCAAAATTCCATGAAGATGACCTCATGTGAGGATTACCTTGGCAACATGGCCGGAATTTTTGAATAACCATAGACCACGAGATAGGTAAAGGTAGGAAGCTGTATAAACCAATCCGCCCATTCCGCCATTGCTGCCTTGGCAACTGAAGAGATGTAGACATGCAATTCGTTGTCTAAGTCCCGCACTATGTACATCAAGAAGGCTTCGTTCACCCTTTTGTAGTGGTGCAACGACTTTGTGAATTCCAACTGGGGATAATAGTTATATATATATATGTATTTATGCGGCTCAATGATCCTTGAGTGTTCAACCCTCTGAATTGACCTTGATAGATACCAGGTAGACTAGGTATGACACCATGTGGAATACATGAAACTGGAAATATTCTATTATTTGCTGATGTAGGCAGTCACTAATCAAAGTAGGCCAATCATAAAACTCGGTCTTCTTCATGATGTGAGGTATGGCATAAAACATCCAAGGTTGGAACTTGGTGGCATCTTCTGAGCCAGTGACCCTGTTGAGCAAAGTGATGATGATGGCAACCTTGTCCTTGAACTCCCCTCGCCCGACATTCTTGGGCAATGTTTTATGTTTTTCCTTCATCCATCTCTGTGCAATCTTCTTGTTATATTTATCTTTATGCATATTCCACATCCTTTCGCATTCATCCCTTGAAAGAGTTACGCTTTCAGGCCACGGGGGAATGGAAAAACACCTTTCGACCATAGCAGGCTTTAGACTGCAAATCAATCTACCGTCTGCTGACTGGATCTCCCTAGTAGCCGGGTTGTAATGCTTAATGCAAGTGATTCTGAACTCAAGACTACGAACTGATATAGGAATGAAGCGGCTGCTCGCGAGGGTGGAAATATACGAGGTTTTGATTGAAGTGTTGCTGCTCTCTAAGGCATGTAGATCGAACTTACCCGGCTTGACATGATGCAAATTACATGCAATTTGTTTTGATATAATTGTGAAGAGAAGCCGATTAGGACTTGAAAACATTAGGTGTATATTTGAGAAACTCAAGAATAGTATGGCTTCGCCTTGGATTCGGACAAGTCTTGAACAATTTCTATTTTTAGAGATGCTGATTTTTGTACTCCAACGGACAAATTTTTTGAGAAATTTTTCTGAGATATGGGTTTTGTTCAAAATATCGATGCAAGACAACCCAGATCGTCCGTTTTTGAAAATTTTGAATTTAGCCTGAAAAAGCAGCAAACCCTAATTTCTTCAATTTTTCCTGAAAAAAGCTGGCATCTGGGTTTTGTTCAGAATATGATTAGAAATGGACCCAGATGATTAGATTTGCGAAACCCTGACGTTTGATGGAAAAAGCAGCCAACCCTAGGTTTTTGAACTTTTTTGAAAGGCTGTGACGTGGGTTTTCTTGGCGAGGCCCGGTGGCAAGGACCGGATGGTTGAAATTTGAATGCGAGGTTTCAGCGACAAAAGCACTTGCTGCAACTTGATGAAGTTCTTGAAAAATTCTTGAGAGAGGGATGAGGCAAAAGACC
This sequence comes from Sequoia sempervirens, assembly GCA_007258455.2. Lineage (NCBI taxonomy): Eukaryota > Viridiplantae > Streptophyta > Pinopsida > Cupressales > Cupressaceae > Sequoia > Sequoia sempervirens. Next base: position 34,834 of record VDFB02077834.1, read on the forward strand.
CGGATGGTGAAGAATTGAAAGCCTTGACACAGCAGAAAAATTTGATCTTCTGGAACAAAAAGAATGAAAAAGCAAGGGTTTATGCTTGCTGGTCTGAAAAATCTGATGTAAAACCAGCAACTATGGATTCTTGAATCACAAAAATTCTTCAAACTTGCTGCTCCAACTTTCTCCTCTAAATGCTACCTGCAAAAATAATGAAAAATACATTGAAAAGAAGTGTTAAATAGACTTAGGTTTTGATTTAGGTTTTGCTTTCTTTCTTTTTTGCTTTTATCTCAAAACCCTAAATCTCAGCCCCTTGAACTTGGACGCCATCGTTCTCTTCTTTCATTTTTTGAAATTTTGAAAATTCTTGAAAATATTCTAAGGCATGAAACTTTGGGCGCCTTTCTTCAAGAGGGGCGCTCAACTTCACCAGTGTTAGTCAAAATTTTGCTATTTTCAACTTTTCTCCATTTTGACATGCTACTTCGCCACCGATTTCTCGTTGACAGACCAACCCGACAGGCGAGCTGAGTGGTTCACGACGGAGCCTGACTGATTCTGAGAAAGATGTTCTGGAGGCACCTCTGGCTAAAAACTTGATTTTGACCTTCGAATTCACGGGAGGCTTTTCTTTCTAGGGGCGCTCAACTTCATCAGTGTTAAACCATTTTTCCGATTTCCAAGTTCTTCATTAACTCCTCTTCTACAGATGATTTCTCTGAATCTAACGTACCGGACGTCGGATTGACTGATGGTTGTGCTCATCGCGAAGCCAACGAAGAATGAGAAGGGGACTTCTGGAAGAGATTTTGCCAAAAAGTGAATTTTTACCCCTCAAAAGGTTGAGCGCCTATCTTGGTAGGGGGCGCCCACTTTTCAACACTTTCAGTTTTTTTTTTTTTTTTTTTCATCTTTGCTTTCAGATTTCTCTTTTCAACTCTCATCGGACCCTCTGTTCAGCTCTTTGAATCTGATGATTGTGAGCTCCGTTTGTCGTGCTGAATAGCTCACTGGAAAGCCTGTTGCATTCTGAAGACATCTCGTTATAACCTTAACTGCAAGTTCATCTGTTTGAAGCCTTGAAAATTTGGGCGCCCTTCTTCAACTAGGGCGCCTAGTTTCTCCAGACTTAGAAAAAATTTCAATTTATCTTCTTCTTCAAGTTTCAGATGTTCATTCTATACCTTCCACTTTGACTCGAATTTGCCGGAGACTGGATTATCGGATGTTCTAACGGGGATATCCATCACGAAGCTGACTGAAAACTGAGCAACTTCCATTGGAGGTCCAAACCCTAATTCACTCATCTGATGCCCTAAAAAGGTGGGGGCCTTTCTTCAACTGGGGCGCCCAGTTTTAGCAGTGTTAGAAAATTTTCATGACTTTTCAATCTTCTTCCTCGTTCCTCGTGCATGTTCATCGTTTCACCTTCTGTCGGAAGTTTGGATGTTGAAAATGACGCCTGGCAGTCGGATGACCTCCATTGATGACCTCGGAGCTCCAGATATGCTTCTGAAAATGCAGAATAGACCCAGTAGGGCGAAACTGATTATTTTAAGATTCTGACTGCACCAGCCTGATACGGACACATTTTGAGCCAATCAAAATCAGTTCGAACCCTGTCAGACCAACTTTCTATTTTTAGAAACTTTCTATTTTTAGAAAATTTTGCTAGTATCCGTTTCAAAAGAAACCCAGAAAAACCTAGAAAACATTACTAATTTTAGAAAATTTCTAAAAATAGCAGTTTTCCTAAAATTTAGGGATGAAAAACTGAGATCTGGGTTTTGTAGGTTAAGCTGCTCTTAGCAGACCCAGGTCACCAGAAATTGAAAATTTTGCGTTTTAACCCCTCATGCAAGACATGCACACCCAAATTTTGACCTTTTTGACTGATTTGACAAGACTTTTACTCATTTCTTCAAAATGTCTAAGTGTAACAAAAATTTTAATTTTAGGGTACAACATCTAGCTTCCAGGTTGATCTGATGGACGAGCTGGATGATTCATCGAGAAGATTGACTAATTCTGAGAAGATCACCCTGGAGGCACTTCTGACTAAAATCTCCGTTTGACCTCTCAAAATCATCAATGCACATTTCCTTCTGGGGCACTGAACCTTCACAGTGTTAGCCATTTTTGCATGATTTTCAAGTTCTTCATTTCCCTTTGATCATCTGATGAAATCTTGATTCTGGGAGCTACGCTAATCCAATTGACTGACTGTCTGCTTCACTGGATAGCTTGGCTGAATCTGATGAGGCGATCTTGGAGGTTGTGTTGACAAATTCCATCGTTTCAGACCTCAAAACCTTGGGCACCCTTTCTCTCCAAGGGCGCCCATCTTGACCAGAGTTAGAAATTTTTTAGTATTTTCTTCTTTGCTTTTGGCTTTCGATATTTAACTCTTGTTAGTCCTTCTGTTCCGCCTCCTATATCTAACAACTGCCAACTCACATTGGCGAGCTGATAGTCTCGTTGGTAAGCCTGATCAATTCTGAAGGAGTCACATTAGAGGCTTCACTGGCAAAAACATTCGTTTGAGCCCTCGAAAACTTCAGTGCCTTTCTCTTCTAGGGGCGCCCATTTGCTCCAGGCTTAGAATATTTTCATCTGATTCTCATCTTCAAATTTGAACCTTCATTCTATACCTTCAGTTTGATCTGGATTTGACAGAGATTGACCAGTCAGATGCTCTGACGAAGACATTCGTTGCGAAGCTGACTGAATCCTAAAGAGATCGAGCACATTTGCAAACTTTGATTGTTGGATTTGCCCTTCCAAAAGACTAGGCGCCCTGGGCACCTAGGGCACTAAAAGTTCCCAGACTTCGAAAATTTTCTGACATTTTCATGATTTGCATTCTATATTCAGGTTGAAACCTCTCTGTTTGACCTCGAATCCCGAGTGACTGAATGATCTAATGACTACACTGTCGAATTCGCTGCAGAGCTGGGAGGGTTCTGAACAACTTTATCTGGAAGCTCAAACCCTTATTTCATCATTTGATGCCCTCGAAAGATGGGTGCCTATCTCCTTCTGGGGCGCCCATGGTTGACAGACTTACTCAAAAATTTTACAATTTTCACCTTCCTTCATTCATCGTGTATGTTCATCAATTCTCCTTCTATTCAGTGCTTGAGTGTTGAATCTGATGCATGGCAGCTGACTGACCTCCATGATGACTTTTGAAGCTCCCGAAATGCTTTCTGAAATTGAAAAAGTAGAATAGACCCACTAGGGCAAAACTAATTGTTTGGTGATTCTGACTACACCAGCCTGATGAAGAAGTATTTTGAGCCAATCAAAATCAGTTTGAACCCTAACGGACCAACTTTCTATTTTGAGAAAATTTTGCCAATATCCATTTCAAAAGAAACCCAGAAAAAGTTACTATTTATAGAAAATTTCTAAAAATAGCAGTTTTCCTAAAAAGTAGGGATGAAAAATTGAGATCTGGGTTTTGTAGTTTAGGTTGCTCTGAGCAGACCCAAATCGTCAAATTTTGGAAATTTCAAGTTTTAACCCCTCATGCAAGACATGCACTCCCAAATTTTGACCTTTTTAACAAATTTAACAAGACTTTTACTCATTTCTTCAAAATGCCTGTGTAGCAAACATTTTAATTTGGGGTACAACAAAAAAATCGTGGGGTTTCCAAATTTCATGGGCGATTTTGTGGGTTGTTTTCTTGCACGACAACTGCAAACAAAAATTGTGTGTTTCTGAGCGTTGTTTCCCTAATTTTGGGGTGTTTTAAAACTGTCGCGACTGTTTTTTTTCTCCATGCGACCTCTGCAATGATTTTTTCCTGGAAAAATCATGACTAGCGCCTGCAATCCGCACACCTGCTGACCTTGTATCCTATGTGACCTATTGAAAACAAAAACTCTCCCTTTTGAGCACAATTTTGACAAAATCATGGGTCTGAAGATTTTCGTGCCAAGGTTTTCTGCTCACACTAAGGTTTTTTGCTCGCGGCCACAGTTTTTTTGTGTTTTTCTGTAACATGCAGCTAGGGTTTGCAGATTGGTTTTTGACGATCTTTTGAAAATTGTGCCCTCTTTTCAGTGCTTAGGGTTTTGCACCTACGTTTCTAAAATTTTGCAAAAAGATTACTCGATTTTTGGACAAAATCATGGGTTTCTAAGCCCCTATTTTTTTGTCGATTTTTTTTAAATCGTGGGATTCATGCCAATTGATTACCTCGGTTTTTGTGCATTTAGAAAACGAGAGGGATGGCATCTTTGACCAACATCGTGTTGGAAAGCAGCCAGAGGTTTGACGGTAAAAACTACAACACTTTGAAACAGAGGATGCTCACTATTTTTGAGTATCGGTGTCTTGATTCAATTGTTCTAGGTACAAAAGCACGTCCCACAATTGTGGGAAAGGAGAAAGACAAATATGATGGAAGTAATCCAGAGGCGGTTATGTTTCTCAAGTTATCTATCACCAATGAGATGCTTCCAGAAATACCATCTGGCAAGACTGCTATAGAGATCTGGAAACACTTGAAGGATCTGCATGAAACCTCAGACAAGGGCAGAGCTTTCTTCCTTAAAAATATGTTCTTCTCCATTATGATGGATGACAAGATGTCTTTGTAAGATCATCTCATGAAGATCAAAGACATTCACAATCAACTGGAGGCCATTGGTCACAAGATGGAAGAAGAGGATATGGTGATCATCACGCTGAAAAGCTTACCACAATCCTACGAGCACTTCATCGAAACCCTCAACATTACCTCCACCAATGTTGACCTGACCTGTGCAACAAGCTCTTGCAGCAAGATAGGTGGAAGAAGCAATTTGGGAGTAGTAGCAACTCATCCAGTGTCGACAAGCCTTTATTGCCAAAGACAAAGGCAAAGGCAAGTCCACTCAGCAGAAAGGACAAAGCAAATCTTAGAATAGCTCCAAGAAGTTTATCACATGTCACTATTGTGGTAAACTTTTCCATATGAAGAAACATTGCAGAAAGCGGTTGGATAATCAGAAATCCAACTAGGGAGGGTCTCAGCAGAAAGCCCATGTTGCAAAGCATTCTAAGCAGGAGTGTGCCTTTTATGCATTCATGGCCAAAAGACCAGCAGATCATGTCAAATCATTTGCGTAGTATATTGATTCTGGAACCTCTCGGCACTTTACTCACAGGAGAGATTGGTTCACGGAATATAAGGCTTGCTTCAATTCCGTCATCTTTGGTGGTGGCAAACAATATATAGTTGTCGACAAAGGCAACGTTCAGATTACATTTGATGGGAGAAATCTCATATTTCTCAATGTATACTATGTCCCAGGCATGGAGCTCAATCTGCTCTCTGTGAGTTAGATTATGTGACACTGTCCGAAGTTGGACATAACCTTCAGTTCACACAAGTGTTGCATTGTTGATAAGGAGTGCAAGAAAACTGTTGCAATTGGGCTCAAAGATCAAGGCTTGTATTGACTGGTTGATACTCGAGAGTCTCAAGAGCATGCAATGGCTGCAAAGAGTTCCTCCATCAACACTCTTTGGCATCAACAATATGGGCATCCCAACATAGCCTACCTCTCTTAGCTAGCTTGAGAGAACTTCGTTGAAGGCTTACCTGAGATTTAGCAACAGACACATGGTGTATGTGGAGCTTGCCAGGCAGGGAAGCAGCATCAAACTCCTTTTACAAACGGACAATCTTGGAGAGTATCCAAGGTTCTTCAATTGGTTCATGCAGATGTTTGTGGACCAATGAATACTACATCGATCACTGGTGCCATGTATTTTTTGTTATTTGTTGATGATTTCAGTAGGAAGATGTGGGTGTATTTCCTCGAGGAAAAATCATGTGTTTAATGAATTTCATAAGTTTAAAGCATTAGATGAAAAAGAGTCAAGATGTCCAATCATCATTCTTAAGTCAAATAATGGGGGTGAGTTATGTTCCAACCAATTCACCAAATTTTGTGCTAAACATGGTATCAAGCGTCAACTTACCACCCCCTATACCCCTCAGCAAAATGGAGTTGTTAAGCGGAGGAACCATACAATTACGGAAATGGCCTGTTGTATGCTGGAGAACAGAAATGTTCCCTAGAGATTTTGGGCTGAAGCAGTGTATACTACTATATACCTTCTTAACCGGTCTCCCACACAGGCTGTCAAGAAGATGACCCCAAAGGAAGCATGGTCTAGGAGGAAACCAAGAATCAGCCATCTCAGTATTTTTGGTTCTACTACGTATGTTTGGATTCCAAATGCAAAGAGGACCAAGCTAGATTCCAAAAGCCAGAAGTCGATGCTAACAAGATATAGTGACAATCATAAGGCCTATTGACTGATTGATGTGGACACTAATCTTCTAACATTCAGCAGGGATGTTTTTGATGAAGGTGGGTCCTTTCATCTCTCTTCTCCCATCAAGAGTCCTAAGGATCTGCCTCTGAAGACTAAGGATTTGGGTGTTAGGCTTAAATTAGCTCCACCTGAAGGGAGGTAATCTAATGATTCTAAGATTGTGGAATCTCCAAGGCACAACCCTATACCAATAGATTTCCCTCAAGATAACCTAGATCAGCATCCAGATGATTTTATTCCAGGCATCCCAAGTCATTATGACCATCCTAATTTGGAAGAAGATGCATTTCCTCCCCGTCTTATGTGGTGAGTGAAGCTTATTGGTGATATTCAAGATGATGAGCTTGTTGAAGGTAGATCATCTAGAGGCAATAGCAAGCAAAATAGAGTGAATTTTGCTCTTATGGACAACATTTAGAGTGTTTTTGAGCCCCATGACTATTCAAAGGCGAAAGGTAAACCTAAATGGGAAAAGACTATGGAATCTAAACATCATAGTCTTTTGAAGAACAATACTTGGGTTCTGTGAAACCCATTGGCAGCAAATGGGTCTACAAAGTGAAATACAAAGCTGATGGAACACTTGATAAATACAAAGCTCGGTTGGTGGCTAAAGGGTTCTCACTGAGAGAAGGCATTGACTATGAGGAGACCTTTGCACCCACAGCAAAGATCAGCACCATCCAACTTGTCCTAGCCAACTTAGCCCACTTTGGTTGGAAGGTCCATCAAATGGACGTGGACTACCTTCCTCAATGGAGATTCGGAGGAAGAGGTGTACATGTCACAGCCTCTAGGTTTCAATGTTGCAAGCAAAGAGCACCAGGTATGCAGATTGCTAAAGGCTCTTTATGGGCTAAAGCAAGCTCCCAAGGCATGGTACCTAAAGATTAACAAGTAATCAATTACCATTTCAATGTATTCACCCTAGCAATTACATAACTACCAATTTGCATGAAGCAATGGTTTTTCCCATTTTGTCCATACAAGAAGGCTATCAATTGCAAACTATATCTCTTCCTCTCTTGGACTTTATCAACAAAGATGTAATGACCTAACCCGTACTCAAAATAAAAATTTCGTAATTTTAACAAGTAAAGACAATGCCATTTCAATAAAAAAATTCCTTTCAATTTGAAAACATGATACAACATAATTCAACTTTTATTCTTTTTCTTTTCAAAGAAATCAACAAAGTAATAGAACACAAGATACATATATAGCTTGTAAGCTTTTGCACAAATAGTAGTAAGAAGGTCCAGGAGTTTGTCCTTTCAAATCTTGGTACATCGGTCGCTTGCTGTGGAGGAGAAACATCACTCGGGCGCTTTTCCGCCAACCACAGACTTATAATGCGGTCCCCCGCACACCTATCATTCGATAAATGGCCCTCCCTTCGAACGAAGAGATCGGTAGGGTATTCGTTAACGATTACCAACTGAGCATAGTGTTGTGTCCTACATAACTAGGTCTTGTGCATCCAACAACTCTCGAACTAGTATGTAATACGGGATCACGGTGAACTAACAATGTAGTCTCAACTAATTCACATCTAAGCGGATGTTGTACATTTCACTACTTTGGCCAAAGTATTCTCATTTAGTACTTCGAATGAAGGTCATCTATCACATGCACTAGTTAGGGTCAACTTGACTTAAGGCTTCCTTACACTACACATAGGCTTGTCCTTCAGTGGATAATACGTACCCTAGACATCCTACAACATCCTAACCTACTAGAAATGAAACAGCATAACAAGTAATCACAAAATCCCCTCCTATACTGGAAATCTTCATCCTAAGAGTTTCATAAGCTTATCTAAGTTAATCTAATAACTTAAGCTATGATCATTACTTAATTCAATGCCTTCATTTCCGTCCTAGTATTTAGGAGCTACTTCAAGCATATCCCCCTTATATGGAGATTATACAAGTAATGCATTTCACACAAATATGCAACCTTAACCTTTATACAATTCGCTTCCTAAGTACAAACAAATATGCAATTCATATAATAACTCATTTTCTCTATTACATAGAAATGCAGTTAATGAAATGACTTCTTACCAATGCACAAACAGTAACCACAAAAGATTATAACATTTTAGTATTCAAGATTAGAATGGATCACAGAAGAATATTTCATGCCTGATTTTAGCTTTCCTTCAAAAGATGAAGTCACAGTACTTCCAGGACTTCTGATTGTTTGGAAAATCCTTCTCAAGTTACTAAATTTCCCTCTCAAGTTTACTCACAAATGCCACTTATCTCTCTTAGGATTTAGTCACTCAGAATTGATTACTCAACTAGTAATGGTCACAGCTGAATAAAGCTCAAGTAAATGATAATGGTGAACTGGTAATTCCTCAACAACAATTCTCAGGAAAGAATATATGACTTCTCAGAATATGAATGGCTCTCAGGAATACAAATGGCTCTCAGAAATATAAATGGCTCTCGGAAAATAGATGCTCTCAACAAATATAACTCACAAAATAATCTCCAGAAAATAGATGAAATTTGGATTCAAGAAGCAATAGAGAAGAATGAACAGGGCGGCTATATATAGAGCTCCCTGCCCAACAATTTTCCACATCAAATGGCATGTAAACTGACAGAACTTAGTTTTGAATATTTCCAATGTGAAATGTGGCGGATGTACCAGAGGTGAGTCGACCTCATTCATTGACAGCAAACCAAGAACAATTCAAACTTGCACATGGTGAAAATTGGTGAATCGACACCTCCAGGCGTCTCACAATTTTAGCGCAAATACCATAAATCAGTTGGTGATCCATCTACCAGGAATTAGTCAGGGTTTAATGAAATCCACATTCCCATTTTTCATGGTACAGCCAACACCTCCCAGGCCATGTTGGAACTACAGCAACCTGGTCATGGCGTAAACACTTTAGGCGCACATTTTACTTCATTCGCCTCTTTTATTTTTATTTCCCAAGTTTCAAATGTTTGGGTGATAAATATTTTGAATGCACTTTATAAATTTGATGCATTTAAAATGCCTTTTCCCATTTAATATTTTATTCATTCGATTTTCTCCCATGGTTGGTGACTTTTAAATCGGCTGGGTTTATAAACCTGATTTCCTTAGTTTTGTTTTCAATATAAACTCAAATGGAATATAATTTAATTCGATTTTTCCAATAATGAGATTTAAAATATTAAACTTAACATATATTATATATTATTTATATATATAAATATATTAGAGTAATCATTAATATATGCATACATACATATATATATATATATATACTCCACGTAATTTATATATATATATATATGAAGATATTATTTTACTTTAATATATATATATATATATATATATTTACATAATATATAATATATTTATATTTGCATATATAAACATATATATATATATATATGTCATTCTGTAACCATATCGTAATCCGATATGTACATATATATATATAAGTTGTCAGGCAATAATAATATAATATTATTAATATCCACATATATCATTGGTTGTGAGTATATATACATGTTTATACGTCCGTATATATTCCTTTATGTGCACGTATATGTATGTATACCATATCGATGCATTCGTATGAGCATATCCATTTTCCATCATACATTTGTATCGATATGAATATACCTATGGATACATGCATATACTATATATATGTATATATGCTCACCTCCTATCCAATAATGTCACCATCTTAATGATCGTAATAACATAAAAAGATACATAGATAAACATCACTTATACATGCATATAGAAGTAGACAAGACTCCTAATGCCAACATACAAGCCTACAGATGACTTACCCATAACTCAAACAAACTGACTTAGCTTACTCAGTCTAAGGAACGTGTGTATATGCTCAGATGGTTCTCTTTACCGTTTACCCGACCAAGCTCCTCTCCCGAGTGATATTTCTCCTCTGCTTGGAGGAATGGTTCGCACACCTGCATTCACTGACACGCTAACGGGAGTCATATGTTCACAACATAACAGTATACATAAAACATCTCAAAAGTTAGAATAAAAATTACTTCATAACTTTGTATGCACATTCATCAAGAATAACATCAATAGAACTAACATTTAAATGAGACAATCATTAAATGGAGACACATTCATATTGATAACAAGAAATAGCATGTTTTATTCATCTCATTGATTCAATCATTACAATCAATTGCCCTATGCAATTGTACCTATACAATCAGGGTGTAACAAAAGATTGTTGCCAAAGGGAGGATTGTAGATGCTATTTAAACATATGTAAGGCTTTGAGAATGGGTTAGCTCTTGCAGACACATTACAATATGCATTTTGTAACGTTGTAAACAAAGAACAAGGGAAGCCATTAAGTTGCAAACATGTACAGTGTTGGAGCTTGGTGTTGTTGATGTCATGGGTTACACTCGGTTCTTGGGATATTAATACACTTGTTAAGACTGGGAATATAGTGGCATGAGGAATTTTGGCTCACTTTACTAGATTTTTTCCCATTTATAGGTTTCTCCATGTAATGTCCCCTCTCTAAGCCTAGTCAGTTGGTGACCGCTAGCCTATCTCTCGAATTCTCATAGGCTAATGTGGTCAATTAGGGAGCTCCATGGTTTTGGGTGCTATTGGAGCATTGTTCCTTCAGTATTTTTATGGTTGGTTTTGAGCTAATTTTTCAGTATGTTTTACGGTAACACTTTCAGAAGAGTTTTTGGCCACCAGATTTGAGCTCCACATTTCTTGGAGCCAATATTTATTTATAGTAAGTCATTGTTTCGGCCTAAGTCATGTCTGCTCATCTTCAATGTCACCCCGCACACTCAGATTTGATATCCAATGCTCTGTTGTGGTTTCCATCAATTAAGCAGGCAAGTTTAAATAAATACTTATAATTTAATATTTTGGTTAATGTTCACTTAAGCATTTATTTATTATGATATTGCTATTAGGATTCAACCGTGTAGTTTTCGAGTCAAACTCATTGACCCATGTTCCATGAGTAGTGGTTCACAAGAACCCATCTCTCATTAACCCTACTCTCGACAATACTTCCTGTGATGAATCGTACAGACTTTTGAACTACAGCCTTCTCCAAATTAAAATTCTGTATAACCCTCTTAATCCTCCAAACTGGTATGGCCCTCTCTCCTTCCACAACCCGTGCGGACTTCTCTACTTGAGTCTTTGCGAACTTTTTCTTCTAAGATCGTATGACTTGTTGTACTTTGAGAACTCGCACCTTGACCACTTTGGCAATCCTTGGCACTGGATCGTGGGTCTACCTTTGTTGTTATACTGGATTTTGCTTCTTAGTGTACTGTTATCACTCCTCTGATTATTGCGGTAGCCACTAGGGGATGCATAGTTGTTTTGCGGTTTCGGCGGTGTGATTGGAGGGGTTGACTGTTCCCCTTATGTGAAAAACACTTGCAAACTTCGTGCTTTTAGGTTGTACGAGCACTCCTTGACAGAGTGTCCCATAACTTGGCAGATGTCACAAAACATTTTCTTAGACAGTTCGCCTTTGTGTGACCTTCTGTTTTGCATTCAGTACACCACAGTTCATTTGCCTCCTTCGACCCTTCTTTGTCGGCTTTTAGTTCATCATTCTTAGCATATCTCGACGAGGAGCTTGTACAGTTTTTGACTCATCTTCGCTCTCCCCCGTACTTTCGTCATCATCTTTCTTCTTCCCTCACAAGGATGTCTTGTTTTCACTCTTGATGCCCATCACACGGTTATATACTTCAATGTATGAGGATGCAGGTACCACCTTCATTTTCTTCCGAAGGGAGGGAAGCAATCCTTCAATGAACCACCTCTTCTTCAGACCGTCTGTTGGCTGTGTCTCCAGTTTCCCCAACAACTCCTTCAGTCTACGACTGTAAGCTTGTATGTTTTCATTCTTCCCCTGTTTTTGTTGTAGATTTCCGCTACAATTTCATTGTCATCTCTCAAGAGTTTGAACTCCTACTCAAACGCCCTCTTCAGTGTTCGCCATGATACTTTGTAGGTTGCATCCAGTTCACTAAACCAATCGATTGCTACTCTTAGCGTTGTTGGGAACGCTCTCAACCAATAGTCCACATCGTCCTGGTCGTTGGCTACCCAAATGGTCTCGCACGTCTTGCAGTGTCGTATTGGATCTTCTAACCTGTTCCCCGTGAACTTGGCAGCTTCTGCCTCTTGGCTGGCGGAGTCACCATCCTTCCCCGATACCCTCCTTGTGTATTAGACCTAACTGGATTGGTTCTCCTGTCACATTCTGATGCGTCACTTGCACTCTCGGCCATGTACGAGTCTCTCCCATGTCTTTTGTCAGCGTCCTCAACACCTCGAGTCTCCTAGGGTTCGTTCTGGTACTCCCTCCGCCCTGGGGTCTTAGACTCAGATCTTCCAATCCTCAACCCTTCATCATCGTCGGATATGGACAACTCCTGAATGCGTCGGATACTACTGTCGAGCTCTTCACTTAATTCATTTTCATTGTCATAAATTTTGTATCTTTCTCTGTACGGTGTACTAAAGGGTCCTTCGTCCCTTTCCTCTACCATCCTTTGGTGTGCTCTTATGATAGATCGGTCTATTCCATCCAAGTTCTGGTGTGCTCTTGTAATGGATTTTTTTATTTCAGTTATATCTTCATGGATTTCTTTGTCAATTTGCTTTAGCCTTCGTCATCTATTTTCTTGCTCCTGTAGCCTGAGTGATCACTAAACCTTCTCTTCCTGAGTTTCTTGCCCGATTTGTACTCAATTCTTGTCTTTGTTAGGCTGTACGAGCATTAAAGGTTGGTCACGCGATCATTAGTTGTCGGGAGTACGTCTTTGGCTGGTATCCCATTCTTCCTCTTCCTGCTTGGTTCTCTCCTTGTACCGCTGCAGTATCTGTTGCCTCTGGTGTTCCTGTTCACTCTCCGCCCGAAGATCCTGCAAGATGATGAAGTGGTGGGCCAACAGCCTTGGCAGACGGTTGAGGAGATGGTCAACCTCGTCGTTCACTTGCAATCTGTCCCAGATGACTACCTGACGGATCTCTCGCCTAAGAGCTTCCCTCCATATGTGATCCCTTAACGATATGTCCCACAAGTTCACCAAATCCTATGTCAAATCGTCTTCCCGTTCTTTGTTTGTTTGCACTGGCTCTTCTACCGGTCGACCCATTATGACACCATCTTGCTATCGGGTGACATCCTAAGTATGCTTAGGCAATAGCGCCAAATGTTTACTCACAGAATGAATTCCAACATACGCAATGAGTAAATGAGGGCAACTTACAAAACATATCACCGTACTAGAATATTTTGCGGTTATCTCTTGGGAGGTTTGGCAATTTCGTGAGTCTCCTTTGGAGACGAAATTGCAAGAGTTTCAATTAATTCAAGTTTTGGCCTTCGGAGGATTATTGCTTAGAATTATACCAATGCTTGATCTTTACATTTTATTCCAATGGGTGAATTTTAATATTCTTGCCATATTATCTCATGGCTGGTCGATGAGCAACAGATATCAATGTGAAGACAATGAATTTATTATGGAGAGCACCAAATAGGCATTAAAGTGGCAATTAAAGAAGATATTAAAAAGAGCAATTAACATCCTTAAAGCCGCGATTACATTTGCCAAGAGGCAGCACTTCAGGAAAAACAGAATTCATTAAGAGCTGCGATTAGTAACAAGGAGTTCAATAATTTAAAAGTTGCTTCACTTTGGGGAGTCGCCTCTCTTAAATGAAGGGGCATTTTGGAATGTTATTTATAGAGGGTTGAATGAGAGTTAGAGAAAATCATCAAAAATTAGAAATTTAAATATCTAAGAGACTCAGACCCGTCTGCTCTTAAAGAGCCTATGGCCAACCAGATAAATGGACGCATGAAGAAATGGATAACAACCAGATACAGCTCCAGGCATTCGCAGAATTAGAATGATATATTCAGAAACAGTGATATGATACTATAACTTTTCCCCTTGCACTCATCATTTCAGACACCCATTCGTTATTCTTCTTGGATATCTTGACAGCGTAACCTTACTGCTGTAGAGGTCAATTAACACACGGCAGATACTTGGATTAATAAAGCCACACGGAGAATATAATATTGAGTGTGGAGAAATATTGGCAGATTTCCAAGTATCTATCGCCGCTATCTCTTTATACCAATCGTTGAAAATTAAAGTGCAGCATTCTATATGGTTTTTGACCTGATATTATTCAGCCACGTATTAATTATTACTGCCCCCTCTTTACCAAGTGCGAACGCAGTCTATGGGAATCACGATTAATTGAGGGAGGTTACCGGCACTTGGTGGATATGTGAAGTCAGATCCATCAAAGCTGATAAGGCGTCCTACAATATTCAGTATTTCAAATCTCCAATTAATATTGAACCTGCTGTAGCTTTTTTGGAAGGCATCATGACTTGTCTCTATCGCACCCTCCATATATATGCAAGCTATCAATAGTATATCGGGTGCCATTCGTGGGTTCCTATTTGCACAGCCAGAGAGGGATCGATATCTTTTCACGGGTTGCTAATATTGGAGATCTGCCTTAAGTTGGGAAAAGCAATCACCATGAGTGTGTAACGATTTCTTATTATTAAATGCAATCTGTGCAATATTAATGTATTACCTGTCCTTAAGCATAAACTGAGGTCGTAAGCGCAGATTATGTATCAGACTGTGATTATAATTTATTCAGCATTATCTCTTGTTAAAATTCCTGGGGATGTTATTGTTCAGTAATATTAGTTGTCCCAATAACAATCAACTTACTAGCATTGTCATTAGAAGAGCAATTTCATACAAACAATTGAGAAATAATTTTAATCTGCATGCACACAATCTGTTTGACGAAATGCTTGCATCTGTCAAACTGGAAAACAATTTGTAAAAATTTCCTTCACACTGGGCTCGGGTCATTACACCAAGACCCATCTTTAAGACTTTTTCTCTTTCCTTTTCTCCCTAAGTTGCACTTAAGGAAGGGACTTGGTGTAAACAGGTATAATACCTATCTAATTCATCTCTTTTGTCCTTTTCACACCTAGTTAGTTATGTTTACTTAGGGCATTTACTTTTTGTGTCTCAAGCCATGTAATCATGACACTTGTCACAACCACATGTTCTCTCTTCTCTCACCCTTGCCTATATATAAAGGGTCTCTATGTACATTTGCATTGCATTGTATTGTACCAATATATGCATATAGCATGATTTCTTGCTTCTCTCTCTTGTGGAAGGCTCTTTGGTGTTGCAAAAGATTCATGCAACTATAATGTTGGCAACTTCAACAGTTCTTTCATATTTGTTTGCATTGTTAGTTGAACAATACTTATTTTTGAGCATACTAAGACTGGCAATCAAGAATAGGAAGCATTGTTTTAGAGCTGATCTATATAATCTGTACTTGAAGAGTTGATTGAGGAATATGCCCATTAGTTTACAGATCAAACTCTTTATTTTGCTGATGAATTCATTAATTTATCTCTTGCAGCAAGCCTTGCTCTCTTCACAGATTCCCACACAGCTGGTTTATACCACCAAAAACCTGTACTTGTTAATGAAAAATAAATACACATACCAATGTCTTAGGAACTCTAATACTCATGTGATCCACAATCAGTACAAACGTTCCATTGCATGATTCTTCAATACAAATCTTATATTCAACACCATCCAAAACACCATTCTAGTATCCTCTCCCTTGCACCTAATTTAGTGAACTCACTCCACAAACAACCTTACAAACTTTGGAATCATGGCAATGGATTACCATCTATAATTGCCAAAACTTTAAGACTAGTAGGTATGCAATACATTTTTCAAGAGAATTTCTTTTATCACCTAAGTGAATTCATCTTGCTAGAGTGTTATTCTATAACATCCCAATAGGTGTACTTATGATAAAGGAGGACTACATGGGCCAACAAGAGGCAACGGAATGTCTTCCATATGAGAAGACAGAAGGATTATTATTTCAACTCCAAATATGAGTCTTCAATTCAGATTTTTTGCTGTAATTGGGATGAGTTTCACTGTAGTCAAACCTATCAGCTGTGCCTTGTTCCCATCATGGCTAATTCATGCATGGCCAAACATGTTAAACAGTTCCATACATGCCAAATACGTCACAGGACTCTTTTCACCTTTTACTTCCTTTTCCATCTGACTCTGCAAAAGGAACCACTCAACAAGATTATTGTTCTGGTCAACTGACTATGGGTGTTTTATCCAAACATTTTCAGATCAATGACATTTAAGATCTGATGGTCAATTTATTAGCATAGATCTGATGATCAAGTTGAGTTGAATCAGTGGAAGAGGTTGAGTCATTAATATAGATCTAATAGTTGGTATAGTTGGTATGAGTTTGACTCAAAAATACACACAGTTGAATACAAAAGCTAAGCATTCTATAGATCTAATAGTTGAGAGATCTGATAGCCTATACTATCCATCTTTACATTTGCATTATATAATACAAAATTTGTGCAAGTCCAGACTTTCATAATAGACTATAAAATGTAGTCATGTGGCTTATTTATTAATTTATAATAATGGTTATTTCCTGCAAAATAAATTTTACAGCATCACAACCCACCACATGAAATACCTACAGTGGTTAATTTGTCAAGTAGTAGGTATTATAGGATGTAATTTTCATGCTATTGCATGGAACTTAATTATTTTTAATGTTTCACCCATCATTTATGTTTTAATTGTGTATATTGAATGTGACTGTTTCATTATGTGTTTCCACATCTCATGGCAATGCAAGTACTTTATGCTAAGCACTAGTAAGCATTGATATACCACAT
Organism: Sequoia sempervirens; assembly: GCA_007258455.2. Lineage (NCBI taxonomy): Eukaryota > Viridiplantae > Streptophyta > Pinopsida > Cupressales > Cupressaceae > Sequoia > Sequoia sempervirens. The sequence goes on from VDFB02077834.1 coordinate 51,983, forward strand.
ATGAATCTAAAAGGCACCTATGATACATGTTATCCTTAATGGTCAAAAATTGAAGCAGGCCTTGTCCATAAATCAAAGAATAAAAGACCTGCTGTAATGAGGGCTTCAAGGTATATAATATGGTCTGATCATTGATACATAATTCTACATAAATGAAGGATATAGTGACATGAGAATCATCACTGTCATAGTGGATTAGAGATGAAGACTATTCTTATACCACATCCATCTGGAGGGTTGCTATACGAGGTCTCATTCACATAGAACATTACAAAAGGAAGATATCTTTTAAGAAACACTACTTGTCTAATGTGTTACATACCCTTTCTTTTTGAGAGGTACTGCATCCACATTAACAGTTCAGCTCATTTCTTTGGTTAGCATCCTATATCTCAAGTATGACAATTTGAAAGCTGACAGATGATTAACAAAATAAGGCATCCTTGGAAGTTAGAACTCAAAAGTAATGAATTTTTATTCCTTATACTAAAGTTAAAGCCTTTCAATGCGTAAAGGAAGGATGAAATGTCCATCAATGAAAAAGCGATTGAAAAATCCAAATACTCACATTAAAATACCTCTCATCCATGAATGTAGTTAAATCCTTTTCCTTTTCCAGTCCAAGGCACTTATATAAATGTGACTCTGATGCAAAATCCAGCAGCTGACTATCATCGTCATCGTCGTCATCAATCTGCAATTGTACTGAAAATCTATTGAACAACAACGAACAGCCCACAAGAGACTTATTCTAATAAAAATCAACTAATACCTTGTATACTATATGTCATTTCCAATCCAATCAGTTTGGGAAGAAAATGTATCATAAACAAGCAATCATGATTTACATTAAAAGCATAACTAAGAATTTATAATTTCAAACAACTCTTGCAAAACCTAAAAGTATGTATTGATACAATTCAAAGCCAATATAAACCTTTAATGAAAAACCTATACAAAAAAGTTATACCAACTAGTCAATGTAATCAAAGAAAACAGACTAAACAAGAAAACAATGGAAGACTCCACTGCAGCGCACAAAAGGTATTTCAGATGAGTGCAAATTCAAGGTATCAGGAAAGCTACATAGCTGAGAACCTAAGTTACCAGTCCTAGTACAGGTTCAAGTTTGGGTTCTGGTTCGAGGGTTCAGTTCGCAGATTCAGTCAAAAAAAAATTGGGGTTGGGTTCGTTTTGGGTTTGTCCATACAAAAGCATATAAAAATCAAAAATATATACATAATTAAATTCAAAATACTCCACATAGCATCTTATATTGTATAATAATCAAAACCACCATATTAATAGTCAAATATTAGTCAAACTCAAATGTCATGATATATATTAAAGTTAAAAAATAATAATGTTAAGTGTCAACAATCAGCCATCATAGATCAAAAATCGTATGGGTCTTCAAAAAGATCATCATCACCATCCATATTAGATGATGTAGCTACTAATAAATTAGAACCACAAATAGTGTCATTGGCACTAGTACTAGCACTAGCACTCTCATGCTCGCTAGATGGTGTTGGATATTTTTGTCATTGATGTCAAGTTCAAATGCCATCGTGGAGGAGTGCTTACTCAGCATAAAGTGTCTGACTTGACTTGTCTATGGGTTGAGTCAAGAGTTTTTGTAATGTCTTGACTTGTGGATGATGGGTGTTAGTTTCAGAAAATACTTCTGACAACTCCTTTTTGGCCAACAACTTCAAGTATTTGTTTTGAGTATATCTCTGACATGGCAATTAATTTACATACCTTTGGTGTGTCCTTTTTGGGCGACAGTTTCTGCCGATGCCAGTGATAAGGGCAGCTTGTGTAATGGTGGCAGCCGAAATTCTTATTGATAGTAAAATAATATTTATTACTTATTTATTAATGCTCAATATTGTATTTTATTGTAAATTATTTAGATAAGATCATCTCTGATCTTATCTGAAGTTTCTTTTTAGAAACTTCCTGATTTTTGTACATTTTGTAAATTATTTATTGAGCACATTGCTCATTGTTAATACAATGAAATTTTTACCAATTACTTCACGTAATATGGTATCAGAGCCGAAATCGTTTTTGGGTGCCATTGTAATTTTTTAAGAAAATTTGAAAATCGCGTTTTTCTATGGTCTAAAAAATCGAGCTCTTGATTTTTCTGAAAAATCGTGGATTTTCTCTGGAACACGTTTTAGGAGAAGAAAGAATCATGTCTGGTTTTTGTCATCTACATTCACATAAGGTTTTGACGAATCGCGTTTTTATTCTTTCTCTCAACTCACGCAATTTGAAGACGTCTCTTCTTGGTGACTTTTTCTACTCTTGTCTGCGCGGATTCAACCTATCTCATCGCATTTTTTCTTCGAAGATCTCTTGCTCGCATTTGTTGAATCTCTCCTGACGCGTTTTTTTTTAAACCCTCTGGGGTGCGTGATTCTGCATCGTGTTTGGACGCGTTTTGTCTCTTTTCAGACACGTTTTTCTCTTAATCGTGATTTTCAAAACTTTTGGCCGCATTTTTTGAATCACGATTTTTCAGCTATTGAGAGCCGCGGATTTTTCATCTTTGTATTGGCCACGATTTCCTGGAGTTTTTTTTTTTCTTCTGCAGTTTTCTGAAGAAAATTTGGCGACTAGGGTTTCTGCAAGTTTTGCTAGGGTTTTGACCCGTCATCTGAAGTCAGAAAAAAATTTTGATTGCAGATTCTTTGTGGGTTTTTCAAGACCTTTTCTGGGTTGCCTTTGGATTTTTTTGGGTGCATCATTTTTCGTGCCTCAATTTTTGTGTCAGTCGTACTCCATACTTTCCAAAGTTTGTACCTGAATCTACCTCTGTTTTTGCATTGGAATTTGTGCCTCGAATTTCGTGCATCAACTTCTCAATACCTTGTTTTTAGTGTCTCAAAAAGCGTGAAGATGGCAAGTTTGACCAACATGATGTTGGAAGGCAGTCAGCGTTTTAATGGCAAAAATTATAACACCTAGAAGCAGCAAATGATGACCATCTTTGAATATCGTTCCCTTGATCAAATGATTCTCGGCAATGTTACTCATCCCACCACTGCAGATAAAACCCAAGAAAAGTTTGACGAGCAAAATCGTGAAGCGGTTGTTGTACCCCGAAAATAAAATTTTTGTTACACTTATACATTTTGAAGAGATGAGTAAAAGTCTTGTTAAATCTGTCAAAAAGGTCAAAATTTGGGTGTGCATGTCTTGCATGAGGGGTTAAAATGTAAAATTTCCAAAATCTAATGATCTAGGTCTGCTCAGAGCGACCTAATCTGCAAAACCCAAATCTCAGTTTTTCATCCCTACTTTTTAGGAAAACTGCTATTTTTAGAAATTTCCTAAAAATAGTAACTTTTTCTGGGTTTTTCTGGGTTTTTGGAAATGGATACTGGCAAAACTTTCTAAAAATAGAAAGTTGGTCCGTTAGGGTTCAAACTGATTTTGATTGGCTCAAAATCTATGCTCCACAGGGACACGTCCCTTGTGTTTTTATGCCGTTTCCCGTACCGGGTACGAAACGGGGATGCGGGGACAGCCAAGAAACGTCCCCTAGCCGTCCCCTTTTTCCCTCCAAGTACCCGGTACTTCCAAGGGACTTTTGGCAAACGGCAGGGGACGTAGGGTACTTCTAGAAGTACCCAAAACTTCCCAGCCATCCCTCATCCGTTCCAGGTACTTCTAGAAGTACCCAATGGCTCAAAAGAGCAAAACACACATTTTTATAAAAAATTAAAGTTTTTTAAAATGAAAAAAAGGCATGGGCGGGCCAACAAGGGACGCCCCATGCCACTTAACCTAATTTATGCCTTATATATGCCCTAAAATGAGATAAATCAACTCATTTTTACATTTGGCTTGTGAAGTGAAGGAGAGCAAAAGAAGAGCAGCTGAGTGAAGGATCGCCAGACTAGTCAGTATCGTCAGACTCCAGCCTTACGTTGGGATGTTAATCCCAAAGATGCTATGCAGATTGAGGAGAATGCACATGAGGGATTGGTTGGGGTTCCATTGGTTGAGGCAGATCCTTCTATTGACATGGACACTGACACTAACTTAGACTCGAGCTCTAATGGCAAGGGCAATGCTGATTTAGACCTACCTTCTACTGATTAAGGACCTTGGACAGAGATATATTTTCTTAGTTTTATGTTCAGCATGTCATTTCATAGTTGAGATTTGGAGACTTTGGGCATTTTGGTTATAATTATCAGACTTTTATATGATATGTGTGCACATTAATAATGAAAAGCATTTGAATTTTGTTAATTTGTTTGTCAATTCTCATGTGAAATCTCAATTCAAGTCTAATGATATGTATTAAGCTTATACAAATGTCTAGAATGAATGCTTTATCAATGTTATGCTATGAACATTTGAAATTTCTATATATTTTTAAAAAATTCCCTATTTTTTTTATCAGCTGTCCCCTAAAAAATGACCCAAAAGTACCCCCGTACCGAAAACTCGTCCTGCCGTACCGGGTACTCCCCATCCCCGAAACCCTGTGGAGCATAGCTCAAAATACTTCCATATTAGGCTAGTGCAGTCAGAATCTCAAAAAGATCAGTTTTTCCCTAGTGGATCTATTCTGCTTTTTCATAAGCATATCAGGAGCTCTGAGGTCATCAATGGAGGTCAGTCAGCTGCCAGGCGTCAAATTCAACACTCAAGCATTCAACGGGAGGTGAGTTGGTGAGCAAGCACTAAGAAACGAGGAAGAAGGTGAAAACAGTGAAATTTTGACTAAGTCTGCTTGACTTGGGCGCCCCAGGTGAAGAAGGGCGCCCATCTTTTTAGGGCACCAGATGATGAAATTAGGGTTTGAGATTCTAAGTAAGGTTGCTCAATTTCCTTCCAGCTCCGCAACGGATCCGGCAGTACAGTCATCAGATCATCCAATCATCCAGAATTCAAGATCAAACAGGGAGGATCCAAATAGAAGTCAAAATGAAAAACATGAAAATCACCAAAATTTGACTAAGTCTGGGAACTTTGGGCGCCCTAGGTGCCTAGGGGTGCCCAACTTTTTAAGGGGCCTAATCCAGCAGTTGGGGTTTGCTAAAGTGCTCAATCTCTCTGGAATTCAAACAGCTTCACAACGGATATCTTCGTCAAGGCATTCGACTGGCCAATCTCCGGCAAATCCAGATCAAAGTTGAAGGTACAAAATGAAGGTTTCAACTCTGAAAGATGAAAATCAAAAAATGGGTAAGTCTGGAGGGGTTGGGCGCCCTAGAAGGAGATAGACGCCCTTGATTTTGAGGGCTTAAACAGGTAAATTTTCCAGTAGAACCTCCCACGAGATTTCTTCAGATTTGAATAGGCTTTCCAATGAGATCATCAGCACGTCAATCGGAGTTGGCAATCGTCAGATGCAGAAAGCTGAACAGAGGGTTTGACAAGAGTGAAATTTCAAAATTCAAAAGCAAGGTGAAAATACAAGAAAATATTCTAAGTATGGTGAAGTTGGGCGCCCCCAGCCAAGAAGGGCGCCCAAGCTTTTGATGCCTCTAATGGACTTTTCTACAGTCAGCATTCCCAGAGAACCCTCTTTAAAATCCTGTCAACTCCGTAACGAGCCCAACCATCAGCCAATCCGAGCTTCGGATCATCAGATCAGGCTGGATCATCTGTAGAAGAGAAAGTGATGAAGAAAATGAAAAATATTCTAAGTCTGCTTAAGTTGGGCACCCTTGAAGAGAAAGGGCACCCAAGGTTTTGGAGCCCAAAATGATAGAATTTGCAGTTGCAGTGCCCAAGATCACTTCGTTGTATTCAGCCAAGCTATCTAATGAATTTGTCAGCCAGTCAATCAGATCAGCGTAGCTCCCGGGACAAAGATTTCACCAGAAAATCAAAGGGAAAAGGAAGAACTTGAAATCAAAAAAATGGCTAACTCTGGACAAAATAGGCACCCCTGGAGGAAATAGGCTCCCATGAATTTGAAGGTCAAAACGAAGTTTTTCGCCAGAGACGCCTCCAGAACAATCTTCTCATAATCAATTAGGCTAAGCGATGAATCATTCAACACGTTCATCAGTTCACTCTAGAAGCAGGAGATCGAGGTCAAAGTAGGCGGTCAAAATTGTGGAAAAATGAAAATTCCTAAAAAATGACTAACTTTGGAGAAAGTTGGCGCCCCTAGCCAAGAAGGGCGCCCAACTTGCAATGCCTTAGTGAAATTTTCAAAAGTTTCAAGATTGCAAGAGGAAGAGAATGTCCAAGTTCATCGAACCAACTGATTTTAGGGTTTTGAAGATAAAAGAAAAAGAAAGCAAACCTATTCCAAACCCTAAGTCTATTTAACACCTCTCTTTCATGTAATTTTCATTATTTTTGCAGGTGGCATCCAAAGGAGAAAAGTGGAGCAGCAAATTTGAAATGATATTTCAAGATTCAAGAGCTCAAGTTTGATGATTCTTCATCAAATTTTTTAGACCAACAGCATAAGGCCTTGCTCTTTCATGCTTTTTCATCCAGAAGATCAAATTTTTGAAGAAGGCCAAGATTTTCAAATTTTCAGCCATTTGGGTCTTATCATCTCATTCTTCTGAAGAAATTTTCAAGAAATTCATCAAGTTGCAGCAGCTGCTTTTTATTTGCATGTCAGTGAAATCCTCAATGTATTCAATTTTTAATCATCTGGGTCCTCTCAAATTAGTCTTCTGAAGAAAACCCATATCACAATTTTTTTCAAACAAATTTCAAATTCTAGGGTTGGCTGTTTTTTTTATCAGCCATTAGTGTTTTTCAAATCTGATCAACTGGGTCTATTTCTAATTGTATTCTGAACAAAACCAGGTGCCAGCTTTTTTTGTGAAAAATTGAAAAAATTAGGGTTTGTTGTTTTTTCAATCTAAATTCAAAATTTTCAAAAACGGATGATCTGGGTTGTCTTGCAACGAAATTCTGAGTAAAACCCATATCTCAGAAAAATTTCAAAATTTGTCCGTTGGAGGAAGAAAAATCAGCATTCTAAAAATAGTAAGTTGCTCAAAACTTGTCTGAACCTAGGCGAGTTTACAGTCATTCTTCAAGGTTTTCGAAATGGAATACACTCCCAATGATTTCAAGACCAAATCAGCTCTCTACCATGATTTCATCAAAACAGCTGAGACGGACTTGCATCACATCAAGCCGGTGTTTGATCTACACGCTTTGGAGAGCGCAAGCAACACTTCAATTAGAAACCTAGGACACTCTAGACTCCTTGCAACACTGTCTATTCCTATTTCAGTTCAGAACCTCGAGTTTGTAATCGCTTGCATCAAGCATTACAATCCGGCTACAAGGGAGATTCAATCAGTTGATGGAAGATTGATATGCAGTTTGAAACCTGATATGATCGAGAAATGTTTCTCTATTCCTCCTTGGCCTGAAAGTGTCACTATCTCAAATGGCAAATGTGAAAGGATGTGGGAAATGCACAAAGACAAGTATAGTAAGAAGATAGCACAGAGGTGGATGAAGGAGAAACATAAGACTTTGCCTAAGAACGTCGGGCGAGGGGAGTTCAAAGATGAGATTGCTATCATAATCATCTTGCTCAACAGGGTCACTGGACAAGAAGATGCTACCAAGTTTCAACTTTGGATGTTCTACGCTATACCCCATATCATGAAGAAGACTGAGTTCTATGATTGGCCCACCTTGATCAATGACAGCCTTCATCAGCAGATAACGGAATATTTCCAAATTCATGAGTTCCATATGGTTTTTTACCTAGTCTACCTAGTAGCCTACCAAGGTCAATTCAGAGGGTTGAACACCAAGGGATCATTGAGCATACAACATATCTACAACTATTACCCTCAGTTGGAATTCACGAAGTCATTGCATCACTACAAGAGGGTGAATGAGGCTTTTCTGATGTACACAGTGCGGGACCTAGACAATGAATTGCATGTCTGTATCTCTTCAATCACTAGGGCAGCGATGGCGGAGTGGGCAGATTGGTTCATACAATTTCCTACTTTCACCTATCTTAGAGCCTATGGCTATTCCAATGCTCCACTCATGCTACCAAGGTACCCATCAGACGAAGTTGTCTTCATGGAGTTCTTAAGGTAGGCACATGATGTCCACGCATTCTTGAGGAATAGAAAGAAACCTACCCTCAATTTTCCATTGGGACTGAGAATCTATACATGTAGAACGGCAGTAGATGCTTAAACCATGGGAGATGAGTTAGACAAACTTGGTCTCAAGCCTTACAATGAGAGACGGTCGTATGATCCTCATGGCGTCTACGCTGCTAGACTTGAGAGAAATTATGCTCACATATCCGCCCTTGAAGATTTTTGGGCCAATTGTACAAATGAGTTCGAGGTGCGGAGGCACAATTACAGTAGGCTCACTCTTCACCAGATGAAAGACTGCCTATCAAAGGATATCGAAGGATTGTCAAATGATGATGAGGATGTGTTACTCCTAATGTATGCCCGGAAGAGAATTGAAGATCAGCCCCTTCCTCAAGTCGATTGGGCTAATAAGGAATCCCTCTCAGTCAAAGAAAGGATGAGGCAAGTCCTCGAACATAGCAAGGTCTTCCTAGTTCTCAAAAGGAAGAAGTCCATACCAGCAGCAGAGCTGCCAAGGGTACAGTCATCACTTCCCTCCTCTTCCAAAGCACAATCAAAAGGGAAAGGCAGAAGTCAGTCTCAAGATGGTGCGAAGGACAGCAAGTCAACCAAAAATGTAAGGAGGCTAGACTTCTCAGGTATAGTCATACAGGAGCCATCAATGGTTGAAGCAAAAGCTCCTCTAGAAGAGCCTATACCTCAGAAGGAGATAGAAGAAGCACCCTTAGCATATGATTCTATACCACTGACACGGTCTTCAACAATCCATATTGACCTAGATATTGAAGAAGATGAAGAGGTTGCAATTGTACCTCCCAAAGAAGTTAGTAAAGATACTACCGTGTCTTGGCTTGAGAGCTCCTTGGGAAGGGTAAGAAGAAAACCTTCATATTAGGTGAATTTTGATGACCTTGATAACATCTATCAGGAACCTCCTAAGAAGAAAGCAAATAAGCAAACTCACTTTGATAGGAATCCTGATGGTGAGATAGTCATGGAGACTGCAATACCCCCAGAGGACAAGAACAGAGATGAAGTTGATATGGACAACTTCGTGATGGTTAAGGCTAACCTTGGTAAAAACACCAGACATGCAGATGTCAGTCTATTTAGAGTTGTATCTGAAAGCCTTCAAAAAAGAGTGTTCAAGGATGGAGAAGACAAAGCAGCCCTCAAGGCTGAAATACAGCAGCTCAGGCTTTATATTTCAAACCTCGTCTATGGCTCATCACAGGCGACCCAGTTGCTGCCCCAGGTTTTAGAGACACTAGCTGATCATCATCAGTTGAGACAGCTGGTTATTTGTGGGAAGGAAACTCAAGAGTGGATCGAGAGTTTCATTGTCAGAGGAAAGGAGATCTTGGCACGGATGTTTCAGTTGAGAGAAAACGCTCATGAACTACGACAAGGAATCCAAGGGTTTGAACAATCAGTGGCTAAGGTGAAACCAAGGCATGAAATCATCATTGCTGATTTGGATACAACCTATGGTTCAGCGGCTTCAAAAGAACACAAGAGGCAGATCCTTGCTTGGAGAGAGCGTCATGTCTTCAAGGTTAAAACTTACGAGAGGATATCCGAGGAGTTTATTGCCTACAAACAAAGGGTGATCGAAGCTCTTCTTTTCATCAATGAGTTTGTCACAGAGATTCCTTCTTGGTACAGTCTTGAAGATGGTTCTTATGTCGGGCTAGATGAAGTGCAAACTCAATTTCAAAGTGTTGTTCGCAACTGTGATAGCAGCAATATAGCTGGTGGCAGAATGAATCACCTTGCCATGATGTCAGCAAGATTTGAAAAAGCGGCCAATGAGGTCGAAGATTTTGTGAGATCAATTGCAAATGGAGAAGATATCTTGGAAAAATGCATCGGAATATTGCCTTAGATAGTATCAATGCACCTGACCAAGACCCAGTTTCCTGCTTTTTAGCGGATATGATTGAGATTTAAAGCGGCTTTTATCTAGAAGCTTTCTTTCCGCTTTCTTTCTATTCTTCCAGCAATTCTTATCCATTCTTTGAAGAAGAGAAAGAAGATAAATTGTAATAGTTGGCATTCCCTGCTTTTCCTGCTTTCTTAAGTGTTAGATGTTATCTTCTTTCTAGATTTAGAAATAAAGCTTGCTTACTGAGCAAGCCCTAGATTGTAAAAGCAAGGAGATTTTAGGGTTCCCTACTCCTCTGCTTGCCTATAAATAAGAGTCTTTGCTCATTAGTTTTCTTTAACCATGCTAGTGATAACAAAACGCTGAGCCTAAGTGCCTTCTATTGTTATTCAGTGTTGTTCAATTGTGTTTATGATAGCGAATTGTAGAGTCTCTTTTAGCCAACAAGTAGTTGTTGTAATCGCTGTCCCTTTTGTGTAAGAACAAGTTTGCAAGCCTCTTTAGCTGCAAGTTCTTGTTCTGTGCATGTGTTTAGTGTAATCTTCATTCCAGAAGTTTGAGAAATAAAATCATGAGCCTCCTTTGCCTTGGTATAACGTCTCAGATTTCTGTTTATTGTGTTATGCTTTTGTGATCTTAATTTTAGCCTACATTGAAGTGTGTAGATGTATGTTGAGAAAGAGTTCTCTTAAGCCTTGTCAGAGAATCAACCTTGTTCATTTATAAATTCTCTTGCTCTGTGTATTACTTGAGAAGTTAGAACCATCTTTAGCTTAAGTTAGTCGTAGTTGAAGTTCTTAATCAGAAAATCTCAGCTGCGGTGTTTGTGTTCTAAAAACCTTGTGCTCTAGCTGAAACAAAAAAGATAGACGAATTAGTTTTAATTTACTTTCTTTCATACCATTAGCGAGAGGGAGCTTCCCCTCCTAATTTGAAGAGCAGTTTATTTGTGTATAGCTGTCCGTTTCAAATCCGCATTCCAGAGGTGCGAATTTAAACGCCAACAGCGGTGATGCTCATTAAACTTTCAATTATAGATGATCAGCTACCTCAAATTCCACTTGGTAAATCAGCAAAGGAGATTTGGGACAATCTGAAGGGTTTGCATGAGACTTCCAACAAAAGCCGTGCGTTCTTGAAAAATATGTTGTTTTCTATCATAATGGATGAGAAGGCAACTTTGCAAGCGCACTTGAACAAGATCCAGGGGATCTGAGATCAGTTGGAGGCTATTGGTCAGAAAATGGAGGAAGAAGACATGGTCGTGATCACTCTGAAAAGTCTACCTAAGTCCTATGAACATTCCATAGAGACTCTCAACATTACATCTGCTAATGTTGACCTGAAGTTTCCAGAGCTTTGTACTATCCTCTTGCAGCAGGACCGCTGGAAACAACAGTTTGGTAGTAGTGCATCCTCATCCTCTACAGAACAAGCCTTCGCAACTAAAACCCAGCCTAAGAACAAAGGGAAAGGTCAATCTTCGCAGCAGAAAGGCTCTAGTCAACCTCCGAGCAGCCCTAAGAAAAAGAACATTCAGTGCAATTATTGCCACAAGTATGGTCACATGAAGAAAGATTGTCGTCTCCGTTTGGCTTCAGAACAAAAGAAACAGGAAGGATCTCAGCAAAAAGCGAATGTTACCAAGTACACTGAGCAGAAGGAATCTACCTTTTACGCTTTAGTGGCTAAAAGGCTTGCAGATCATGTAAAATCCTCTGCCTAGTACATTGATTCAGGTACTTCACGTCAGTTCACTCATCGACGTGACTGGTTCACAGACCTCTCTCCTTGCACTGACTCAGTTATTTTTGGAGGAGATGAAGAATACACAGTTGTCAGTACAGGCACTGTTCAAATTCAGTCTCGAGGGAGGAATCTCATATTCCTCAATGTATACTACGTTCCTAACATGGAATTAAACCTTCTCTCAGTCAGTCAAATCATGCAGCATTCTCTTCAAATGGATGTGGTATTCAGTATACACAAATGTTCTATTGTTGATTGGGAGACTCGCACCACGGTGGCTATTGGTATTGAGGATCATGGCCTATACAGGCTTGTGGATACAGGTGAATCTCCGGAGTTAGCCATGGCAGCCAAAAACTTTGCTATCACCAGTCTTTGGCATCAACGGTATGGACACTTAAATGTGCACTATCTCTCTCAGCTAGCTTGGAAGGGACTTGTAGCTGGTCTACCTGACATCCAGACTTAGCATCATGGCATTTGTGGAGCTTGTCAGGCTGGGAAGCAGCACAGGACACCATTCACAGATGGTGAGTCATGGCGAGCCTCTAAGGTATTGCAATTGGTTCATGTTGATATTTGTGGGCCAATGACTACACCCTTTGTTACTGGTTGCAGGTATTTCTTGTTTTTTGTTGATAATTTCAGTAGAAAAATGTGGGTGTACTTTCTTAAACAAAAATCAAATGTGATTAATGTATTTCAGAAGTTTAAGGCTTTGGTAGAAAAAGAGTTTGGTTGTTGCATAATTACTCTTAGGTCAGATAATGGGGGGGAATTCTATTCTACTGCATTCTCCAACTTCTGTGATACACATGGAATTAAACACCAGTTAACCACACCCTACACCCCTCAGCAAAACGGTGTTGTTGAGTGGCACAATCGTACAATTGTTGAGATGGCCCGCTCCATGTTGCAACACAAGAGTGTTCCTAACAAATTTTGGGCAGAAGCAATTTATACTGTTGTCTATCTCCTTAATCGGTCTCCTACTCATGTTGTTAAGGGGAAGACTCCTGAGGAATCTTGGACTGGTCGCAAACACAGGATCAATCATTTGAAAAAATTTGGCTCTTTAGCATATGTATGGATTCCAAATGCCAAGCGCTCAAAGTTGGATTCCAAGAGTCAAAAGCTTATGTTCACTAGGTATAGTGACAACCATAAGGCTTACTGGTTGATTGATGTAGACACTGATTGTCTCATCTTCAGTCGAGATGTTGTCCTCGATGAAGAAAGAGGACCTTTTCACATTTCCTCATATGTTCAGCATTCTAAGGATTAGCCCTTGAAGGCTTTTGATTTGGGTGTCCGACTTTCGTTAGGTTCACCTAATGCGAGGGATGACGAAGACTCTGTATTTGATGATGCTCAACCTGATTTTCCTCCCGATGATATTGATATTACACCTACTGAACCTGTTTGAGATCCACAACCAGTTCCAACTCCTCCCGTTACATCCAATGTTGGCACTTCTACTCTCCGGCCTAAATGGTGGGCTAAGACTATCATTGATCTTCATGATGATGAGCTCATTGAGGGTAGATCATCCAGAAAGAAGAGCAAACAGCAGCATACAGTCAATTTTGCTCTCATGGCCAACATTCACAATGTCTATGAGCCTCAGACATATTCAAAGGCTAACGGAATTCCTGAGTGGGAAAAGGCTATGGAGGATGAATACTAGAGTCTTCAAAAAAATCACACTTGGGTCCTTTCTGATCTTCCTCCAGGGAAGAAGCCCATTAGCTGCAAATGGGTGTATAAGGTGAAATACAAAGCTAATAGAACCCTTGA
>VDFB02077836.1:0-21299 GCA_007258455.2 Sequoia sempervirens
TAATCGATCAATCAAAGTTACAAATTGAAGTATCTAGCTGGCATGTGCTCTAGAACATTTAGAGATATGTTGGAAATATGCTCTGGAACTTTAGGGAGATGGGCCAAAGATGTTGTTGTTCTTAAGGTTGTTATTTTTGCTATCCTTTGAATTAAAGACTTTATGGCTCGACTTGAGCCTCTTAAATACTGTGTAATGGAATTAAAGATATACAAGTTATTCATAGATCTGTTTAGATATTTTCAATGGTTATCCATGCCATCTAAAATATAGCATGTAGTTACAGTTTCTCTATAAAAGATACAGTCTCTGGAAGTAAGATATACAATGAAAAGTAATGTTATACTGTTAGAATGTTTCTAAGGTTTATGAATAAAGAGATTGTTATCTAAAATTTTGAGTTATGAGTTACAGATGATAACTATGATTGATAGAAGTGTTCCTGAAATAGCTATGAATGTGAGCTGAGAATGAACATATTGACCCACGAGCTGGCCACTCTACGGGAGTAGATAAGTGTTCTCTTTTATTATACTGTTGTTCATTAGAGAGTCATTTAAATTTACTGTTATGAAAATTTAGTTCTGAATTATTTGTTATCTTTTCACTTCCATAGTTCTGTTATTCACTATTAGAATTTTTACTGTTAAGAAAATGTTTTATGGATTGCTATAAGCTTTTCTAGTCTTATAATTTTTTAGCTTCTTAGTTTAGTTGTTTCTATGCTTTTTAATTTAGTTATTATGATTTCTAAATTAGTATACTTATGCCTATGGTTCAAGCATTTTCTATTTTCTTAGGAATAGATTACTTTACAGTTTGATAGTTACACAGTTTGAAGTTAGAATTAATCTTAAGTTGTTCTTAAAAGTTAGGAAACCTAAGGGAGATACTCTGGGCCTCTTCTATTGCAGATTGCCTTCAACACTACCTGGTCGACAAATTGAATATTATATTCTAAAGTAATGGGACCTACGCCGTTGTCGAGGACCCCTTAGCTTCTTTTGCTTAAGTGTTAATAGAAGACACCTAGAATACCTCTTTTAGGACAAAAATACTATTTGTGGCTTCCTTTTCTGTATGGTCAGGAAAAGAGGCCCTCATGGACGATTTATACCAAAGACCCCCCAAAATACTTCCCAGTTATACAAAGGGAGGCCCAAGGCTCAGAAGACCATTTTGCTAATGAATTACTTGAGCCTAACCCACCCGAGGCTTTCCACTATCTCCCAGAAGATCATCCTGTAGTGCAACTTGTTGTCAATGAAATTATTGTTGAGGAGCATATTCCTCTAAACATCATGGGAGATCGGAGGGTAGAAGCCAATCGTAATGATGCAAACCATAATAATAATGATCCTCCACTACCTAGAATGTTATTTATCCTATTGCTCTAGATGCAGATGATGATACAACAATGAAAAAAATCTCTCCAGCTTTCCTTCCAACCTTTCGTGGTTTATCTTCGGAAGACCTAGACCAATTTATTTTTGAATTTAAGGTCCTTTGTCAAACCTATGACTATAAAAATGACAACCAGAAACTGAAGTTGTTTCCTTCTACTTTGAAGGATTCAACCATGCGCTGGTTTATGGGACTACCGTCTGGAAGTATTACAACTTGGGAAGAAATGGAGACTGTGTTCTTGAATAAATATAAGAGTTATTTTAGGGTGAGTGATCATAAGGAAGAGTTGTTTAAACTTCGGTAGAATGAGGATGAGAGTCTAGAGGACTATTTGGATAGGTTTCTTTTCTTATCTAAATGATGTAGGGAAACAACCATTAGTGTTGAGATTCTCAAGACTATATTTCTTAAAGGACTCGATGATGATGCAAGAAGAAGTCTTAATTTAATGGGAAAAGGTGATGTGTCTTAGTTAAACCTTGAAGACATATGTGATTTGTGTCACAATTTTTCACGTACTCATGGAGGAATCTGAAAAAAACTTTTCAAAGGGAATAACGAGATAGGTAAACTCTGAGAAGAAATAGCAAATATTAAGATAGACATACTTGTCCAATTGAATACTACGTTGGATGGTATAAAAGCAAAGACACGTAACCCTGAGACTCTGTCAATCTATTGTCCTAGGTGTCGATATAAACATCTTTTATGGGAGTTCCCTTTAGACAAGGTTAATGTTTGTCAACTTTATGAGAAAAACCACCCTACCAATCAATGCGAGCTTCTTACTGATCTTAAGAATACTAAGAAAAAACTGCTCAGGTTGAAGAAGAAATAAATGTGCTAAATCAATGCTAGGGAGGTAATTTTTCTTTTGGGAAAAATTCCAATCCTACATGGAGACCCCAGAATAACTGGGCTGGTAATCAATGGCCTCCATCTTGGAATCATCCCTATCCTCAATAGCCTACTTGAGGAAATCCTTATTGGGGATCTCCTGAATGGGCAAGTCAATCATGGGGAACTTAGTAGTGGCCAAACCAGCCACAACAACAATGGTACCCACAACATATTGCTCCCCAATGGAATCAGGGACATAATCAATTTTATATTGGTCCCAGGGGGAATCAACAACAAAATTTGTTACCACCGCCTCAGAATATTCCTCAGACTGAGTAGGTAACTCAACCTCAACTTCTAGCACAACCACTTCCCAATCCAAAGAACAATAGACAAAATACTCCGATATATACTACTGAGCAAGATCATGTCACAGTCCTTAATGCAATTCATTGTGGAAATGTTCAGTTACATTTTGGTAGGACAATTCAATCGCCCACTATTGAGGAAGTAGTGGATGAACCTATTTCTCAAAATTTTGAGAAAGATACTACACTACCTACGAATATTACTGAGTTTTTAGCAACAAGAATTGTTGATTTACCTTGGGAGGAGGAAGGTCAGTCTTCGACTAAGTTTAGTAAAGATATTCCTCCAAATGAGAAAAAGAGATATCCCTTCAAAGGAGAAAACTCAAGCACCATTTCCGGAGTGCCTGGAATCAACAATTCTGAAAGATACTCCAGAAATGTTATTAGCTTTTGAAACTGCATTAATTCAGGAAATTAAACAATTACAGATAGAGGTTCCTTTGCTGCAGACAATAAAGGAAATTCCTAAGTTAAATTAGTTGATCAAACAACTGTGTATTAGAACTCTAGGAAGGAAACCAAAGAAAATAAATACTGTGCACATTGATGGTCATCTAGTTGAATTTTTGTCTAGAAATACCGTTGCTCCAAAATATGATGATCCTGGGAGTCCATTGATTATATTACAATTAATGAGGTAGTAATACCTAATGCATTGGTGGATTTGGGAGCAGCTATTAATGTAATGACAGTGGATGTAATGGAGAAATTAAGTCTTAAAGATTTAAGTCCTACAACTATAGTCTTGCAGATGGAAAATCAATCTATAGCCATTCCAAAAGGTGTTATAAGAAAATGTTCTTGTTAAAGTTGATGGATGGGAATATCTAGTTGACTTTCAAATAATTCAATCACTTACACCTAAAGATAGTTATCGAATAATTTTGGGAAGACCATGGTTGGCTACTATTGCTGCTAAAATTAATTGTCGTGAAGGAGGTATGACCATTTCACACGGTCCAGATAGTAAACGTCTATTTTTATATCCTCCTGCTAAGCCTACCGAGTATAATAAAGTTTGGGTTGATGAACGAGAAGAATTTAGCGAGCAAGACAGTCTGGCCTCTTTGGCCATGGTAGTGATTAAACAACATGAAGAAGAATTAGAGGATGAGTTTGTGAATGAGGTTGCACATTTGGCTATAAGTTCTAGTGAAGAAGTGATAGAGGATGTATCGGAAATTTTGGGACAACCGATTGATATAAGTGGGATGGAACAAAATTATGTTACCATGGGGATGCCTTGTCCCTTGGCTAATATGATTCCTAGAATGAGTTATTTCTTTGATTATATTACAAAATTTCACCAACTTATACCTCATAGTTGTCCTCTCAACACTTTGTTACGACCAATACATACTCACTTCAGCCTATCCAGGAACAAAAACAATTATGTTGTTACTAGGAGAAACTGTGAATGTCAATAGTTGGTTGACATAAATACAAGAGGATAAATTATTTAATGTGCTAGTAAAAAGGTCTAAATCTTTTGCTTGGGACTATATAGACATGAGGGGGATTCACCCGAGTGTTTGTACTCATCACATTTATACTGATCCTAATATAAGACCTATTCATCAACCATAGAGGAGACTCAACCCTGCATTAAAGGTTCTTGTTAAAGTAGAGATTGAGAAACTCCTCCATGCAGGATTTATTTATCCTATATCAGTTAGTAAGTGGGTGTCACCTATAGTAGTTGTACCAAAGAAAAATGGAAAGTGGAGAATTTGCGTGGATTATAGAGAAATTAATAAAGCCACCTTTAGAGATTATTTTCCCTTACCATTTGTTGACCAACGTTTGGACAATTTAGCTGGGAGGAAATATTTTTCTTTCTTAGATGGATTTAGTGGTTACAACCAAATTCAGGTAGCACCAGAAGACCAAGACAAGACAATGTTTACTTGTCCTTGGGGTACATATGCATACCAAGTTCTTCCTTTTGGACTTTGTAATGCTCCAGCTACTCTTTAGATGGCCATTTTGGCTATATTTGTAGCACTTGTCAATGATTGTGTAGAGGTTTATATGGATGATTTCACAGTACATGGGTCAACCTACGATGAAGCTTTTCAAAACCTGGATAGGGTTTTGGAGGTTTGTGAGGAAAACCTACTATCCCTTAGCAATGAAAAGTGTTTAATAATGGTGGAACAAGGAATAGTCTTAGGCCATCACATTTCCTTGGAAGGAATAAAAGTTGATCCTAAAAAAATTGAGGTCATACAACAATTAATCGTACCTCAAACACAAACAGATGTTCAAAGTTTTCTTGGACATGCTGGATATTATAGAAGGTTCATAGAAAGCTTCAGTAAGATAGCGGCCCCTATGTTTTCTCTCCTTCAAAAAGATGTGAAGTTTAATTGGACGTTTGAGTGTCAACAATCATTTGAAATGATAAAAGAAAAGCTTGTCTCTGTTCATGTACTACGTGGACCAAATTGGAGTCTTCCCTTTCACACTTATGTTGATGCTTCAGATGATGCAATTGGTGTAGTATTAGGGCAAGAAGATGAGGATGGGGGTAAATATTCCATATATTTTATTAGTAAAAACCTAACCTCTGCTGAGAGAAATTACATGACAACAAAAAAATAAATCTTAGCGGCAGTTCATGCCATCAAAAATTTTCGTCATTATATTACAGGATATAAAGTTATAGTTTATACAGATCACTTAGCTATAAAGTATTTAATGAATAAACCTGTAGTTAATGGTCGAATAATGAGATGGTTACTACTTCTTCAGGAGTTCAACGTGACAATACTTGACAAGCCAGGGAAATTTAACGAAGTGGCAAACTTTTTATCTCAAATAAAACAAGAAGAGGGTGATCGAGCACTTGTACAAGATGAGTTCCTAGATGAAAATTTGTTTGCTATCTCTATAAAGGTTCATTGGTTTGTTGATATTTCCAACTATTTAGCTACTTATGAAGTACCTCCTGAATTTACATTAAATCAAAGGAAACAACTTATTCAAGAGTGTGCACCATTTAAATGGATTAATGGGATTTTATTTCATTGTGGACTTGATATGGATTTGAGAAGATGTGTCAGGGCTGATGAAACTTATAGTATTCTGAGGGCCTATCACGATGATCCTTTAGGGGGTCATTATTCTACAAAAATAGCTTCCCATAAAATTTTAGGTACTGGATATTATTGGCCTTCAATGCATAAAGATGTTAAAAATTATGTTCGTCATTGTGATGAATGTCAAAGAGTAGGAAGACCAACTGCTTCGACAGAAATGCCTTTGCAGCCTCAGGTAACTTTGGAACCATTCAAAAAATGGGGGTTAGATTTTATCGGCCCCATAGATCCTTCCTCACAAGGGAAGGAATATATATTAGTTTGTACTGATTATTTGACAAAATGGGCTGAAGTTCAAGCTTTATGAGTTGCTAGAGAAGAGTAAGTTGTTGATTTTCTCTATAACAAATTTTTTCTTCGATTTGGAGCTCCCCAAACTATCATTACAAATCAAGGACCCCAAATTATGTCCAAAATTCTCCTAGCATTTACAAACCATTTTCAAGTGAGCCATAAGAAGTCATCCTCTTATCACCCTCAAGCAAATGGTCAAGTAGAGGTGACTAATAGGGAGTTAGAAAACATTCTGATGAAAAATGTCACTTCAAGAAGAAAAGATTGGGGCAGAAAATTGCCTGAAGCCGTTTGGGCATATAATACATGGAAATCTACAACTGTATTAAGTCCCTATGAGCTTGTGTTTGGAAAGAAATCTCTTCTTTCCATTGAATTTGAACTTCAGACCCTACAAACAACTATGGAATTGGGTCTAGATTTGAAACGAGTTTTACAGTTAAATGAGTTGAATGAGCTTCGTTTGGATGTTGTTCATCAAATAGAATTAGTTCAACATCAACAGAAAGTTTGGCATGACAAATATATTAAAGAGAGAGAATTTCATAATGGTGACTGGGCCTTGCTATTTGATTCAAGATATAAAGACCATAAAGGAAAACTCAGAACTCATTGGTTGGGGTCATATGAAATCTCTGAGGTTTTCTCGAATGGCATAGTTCAGTTAAAACCTATTGATGGTGATGTACGAACTCTCTTAGTTAATGGTCATCGCCTACGTATTTACCATAAACCAGTTAATAAAGAAGAATTTACAAAACTGGTAGAAATGCAAGGAGAGATCCAATGCATTGACTCTGCCAAGGTAGAGTCTATTTGATTTAACGTTTATATGTTATCTAAAAAAAAACATAATTTGATGAAAAATTGTAATAAAAAGACGTGTATACAATTTATTTTCAAAGCATTTATATATATATATATATATAAATTTTTGGCTTAACACGTGTTTTCATTTTGCAGGACCTCTCATAAAGGAATAACAACTTCTGGAGCACCGTTCCAAGATGCTCCGGAACTTGATCATTCAGCTGGCCAGTGCTCCAGAACTTGACAGTTTGAACGCCCGATGCTCCAAAAGCCACTCTTCAGCCTACCATGTTGGAAGTATGTTCTTGTGGAATGATGTAACTCTTGAAGTTTGAGTTAAGTGGTGTTTGTTATCTTATTTTCTCTAGTTGCTGTTTTGGCTGCATCTTTCGACGATGCTCCAAAACTTTAATCTAGTTGCTGCTTTGGCTGCATCTTTCAATGATGCTCTGGAACTTTCATTTGGTTGCTGCTCTAGTTGCATCTTTCGACGATGCTCTGGAACTTTCATCTGGTTGTTGCTTTGGCTGCATCTTTTGATGATGCTCTGAAACTTTCATTTAGTTGTTGCTCTAGAAGCATCTTCCGACGATGCTCTAGAACTTTCATTCGATCACTGTTTCGACTGCATCTTTTAGCAATGCTCCGAAACTTATCCATTTTCCAAGCTCCTAATGCATGCCTTATGCGTGCTCCAAAACTTTAACCACTTTCTTTTTCTGAATGCATGCTTTACATGTGCTCCAGATCTTATTCATTTTCATTTCGCCAACTCCTTTCTAGAAAAAATTTCAAATCTTTTTCGATGCTTTGATTATCGTACATTGGCACACGCCCCTTCTTTAGCCATTATAAATAAAAGTCATCGTAATAGTCTGTCTTCATTAATGACTTTGTCATCCATGAGCTTCCTTATTCATATCATAATAATTATACCGTCACCTCAGCCAATACCATTGCATCATCCTATCAAATCGGTAGAGGTATAAAATCTTCAAGTGATCATGGAATGAAAGTAAGTACAAATTTTTGCTTTAAATAAATAGTTATTTTTGAATAAAATATGATTGATTGGCAAGAGTTTCCTTTCCCAATTTAGTAAATTGAGCCACTTGGTGATTAATTGTTAAGTATGCCACTCTTTTTGTGGCCCTTCATGCAAATTGAAATTATTACACAACAAGCTCCGAGCAAGGGTAGAGTAGATGATTACAGTCTGATCATATTTTTAAAAATATCAGTGCACAAGTCCTTGGCATTATTGAATTTTTCAACAGGGTGGTAAGCAAGAGAGAGAAAAAATGGGCAGTACAAAGAAGTCTGAGCCGACTTCTGTAGAAAAGTTGTTGGGGTTAAGTAATATCTCTTGGCTGTTTGAAGAAGTGGGCTAGTTGGATTTTGTCAGGAAATTCGAAGGGTATAATGAAAAGTTGGTGAATGCATTTGTAGAAAACTACTCTAATGGTTAGGTGATTCTGCATGGGAAGTGTTTCAAGTTGAGTTCAAAAATTATCTCTTCTATTTCAGGGTTAGAAGATTTTGGTATTAAAATATCTGAAGCCACACAAAATACATATCATAAATTATCATAATTATTCCTTAGACAGGGAGATCCTCAACCCATGATAGTTGTCAGTACGGGAGGACAAAATAAGGGGTTTCAGCGAGCTTCTATCTTAGAACCCTGGGGTACTGTTGTTGCATGGATTATTAGATATTTTACTTGTGAAGGTCAACTCACCACTATGGTAGGACCATCATTCCACATGTTAACACATTTGTGGCATGGGAAGGAAGACCCTGATCTAAGGGTTAATTTGCCTCGTTTCTTGAATGATTCTATTAATTCTTCTATAGAGAGATACAAAACTAGTTCAGGGCCATTAAAACACCTTGGGTTAATTCAATTGATTTGTAAATATCATTTTCGTAAGAAACCTAAAAGTAAATGGGAAATTTTTTTGGGGAAGTTTGATATGCCTACATCAGGAAGGAAGTTAGAATTAGGAGAATCTTCAAAACAAGTTGCTTCACCTTCTGGAGTAACTTCCCCCGAAGACCCTAAGGCTCCTGAACCCCAAATTCCCACCATAGTTGATGAGGAAGTGCCAGAATTTAGAAATGATTAGTTTGAAACTCCGACCCCAATAGAAGATGTAGAGATAATGAGTTCAAATGTGGATACTCACCCTGTTAAGAAGAGGAAAAGAAGAACTATTCTTCTAAATGATCCAACTATTTTAAATTATCAGGATACTCCTCCTTTAAGGCGGAGTAAAAGATTATCCTCTGGATCTACAAAAACCCCAACACAGAGTAAAGAGAATAGGTCAAAATCTAAAAAGCAAAAGAGAAACTTGGAAATTGAGGAGCCAATTCACCAATCCTCAGAAAAAGAAATATCTGTTGAAGAAGTACATTTTCACTTGGTGTCTGAAGAAGAAGCTGTAGAACAAGAAAAATAGGAAATAGAAAAGGGACAATCTCCACTTCCTATGGAGATTGATGACAGTATGTTAGGAAAATTGTCTCCAGTTATTAGTAAAGCTGTTGAAATTGTTGAAACTGAAAATATTAACATAGAATTGGAAAAATTGAAATTAGAGATAGAAGAGTTAAGAAGTCAGCTGCATGAAAATAAGGAAAATATGGAATTACAACAAGAGGAAATAATGGTGTATAAGACTGTAATAAATGAAAGGAATCAAGAAATTCATGATTTAAAGTTGGAAATGCAGGGAAAAGATACGTCTATTAGTGAGTTGCAAACACAAATTCAGAATTGTGATAAGGAAAATAGGATACACAGGGATGGATTAAATAAAAAAATTCATAATTTAAAAGGAAATTTTATGCTTATGTTTTCATCCTTTGAAGAGGAAAAGAAAAGACAAAAAAAATAATTAAATACTTCTCTTAGTAAGATTGTAGAATTAGAGCAGGACTTGCAGGAAAGCACAATTAAACCAAAGATGGAATCCAGAGAAGTTCAAACCAAGCCAACGGTAATTGAATGGTTCCAAATTCAGATTCCTCCATTATTAATGAAATGGATGGAACGATGCTATTTCCTAAGAAATGCACAAGTTGAGAATGAAAGACTGAAAATGGAAATGGTGTTATTAAGAGAAGCATTTCATAGAGATTATAAGGGGAAACATGATGCAAGTCAAATAGTTGAATTTCTTTTATCCTGTAGAAGACCATCTAGATTGTATTCCATGTTTTTGAATGAACAATATTTTAGATGGAAATTGCTGAGAATTTACAATGATCAACCTTATGAACCTAACGATAAAGAATTTGTTAAAACATTTGCAGACTTAAAACCTGAAGAGCAAGATATGCTTTGTGAATTCTTTACCCATGATCTTTTGTTAGAGAAACATACTAATTTGTTTGTTAATATTTTTGTGGGGGAAGTACAATTAAGATCTCTATTTTCTACTATGCGAAATCAAATCCATTGGCAAGAATGTAATAAAGAATATGTTCAAGCAGAGAAAAGTATAGGACTTCAAATGAGATCTCCAAATAGTAGACCAACAACTTTTAAAAAGAAATTTGTAGCTCTTTTGTTGGATGAGAAAATGAAGCAAAGGTATGATGATAGCCTTCGAGTTTGCTATAATCATTTCATAGAACATGGGAAAAAATTGGTTGGCAAAGCTTGGCATGCATGCGAAGAGAGATACACTCCATTGCCTATATATCTAAAGAAAAGAGAGGTGATCTATCCTCTTGGTCTTAGATGGTCCTTAAGAAGAGCAGATGCATTGGCCAAAATTTTAGGAGATCTCAGAACAAAATGGATAGGAATGAGGTAGAAACCTCCTTTACTACTATATCCAGCCCCTGCTTTTCACATTAATACAGATCAAGATAACAGAATTTTCAATGAATGGAAACAAGGAGTTGATTTTCATGGAGGTTTCCACAATTCCCCTATCAACTTTGATGTCACAGCAAAAGATTTGTATGATATCAGTGCAAAATATGAAGAAGGGAGTAGAGGGCAGAATTATAATCAGGGGACAGGAGGACCTGCCAAGAACTAGGAAGGGGAGGAAATGATGAGGTAAAAATAACCTCATCATGATAATACTAGAAAGACCTGGTTCATACATGCAAATCTCTATCCTTTGCCAATTAATTAAATTTTAGGAGAAATAATTGCTTAATTTTAGTGAGAACTTGTATAAACTTTATTTCTTTTGATTTCTTAAAGTAATTTGCCAATACAAATTTAATGGGTTGTTTTAAGTGTTTTGTAGATGATAATCGATCAATCAAAGTTACAAATTGAAGCATCTAGTTGGCACGTGCTCCAGAATAGTTAGAGATATGCTGGAAATATGCTCTGGAACTTTAGGGAGATGGGTTGAAGATGTTGTTCTTAAAGTTTTTATTTCTGTTATCCTTTGAATTAAAGACTTTATGGCTCAACTTGAGCCTCTCAAATACTGTGTAGTGGAATTAAAGATATACAAGTTATCCGTAGATCTATTTAGATATTTTCAATGGTTATCCATACCATCTGAAATATAGCATGTAGTTACAGTTTCTCTATAAAAGATACAGTCTCTAGAAGTAAAATATACAGTGAAAAGTAATGTTATACTGTCAGAATGTTTCTAAGGTTTATGAATAAAGAGATTGTTATCTAAAATTCTGAGTTATGAGTTACAGATGATAACTATGATTGATAGAAGTGTTCCTGAAATAGTTGTGAATGTGAGCTGAGAATGAATGTGTTGACCCACGAGCTGGCCACTTGACAGAGTAGATAAGTGTTCTCTTTTATTATACTATTTTTCAGTAGAGAGTCATTTAAATTTACTATTATGAAATTTTAGTTCTGAAGTATTTGTTATCTTTTCACTTTCGTAGTTTTTGTTATTCACTATTAGAATTTTTACTGTTAAGAAAATGTTTTATGGATTGCTATAAGCTTTTCTGCTCTTATAATTTTTCAGCTTCTTAGTTTAGTTGTTTCTATGCTTTTTAATTTAGTTATTATGCTTTCTAAATTAGTATACTTATGCCTACGGTTCAAGCATTTTTTAGTTTTCTTAGGAATAGATTACTTTACAGTTTGATAGTTACACAGTTTGAAGTTAGAATTAATCTTAAGTTGTTCTTAAAAGTTAGGAAACCTAAGGGAGATACTCCGAACCTCTTCTATTGTAGATTTCCTTGAACATTACCTAGTTGACAAATTGAATATTATATTCTAAAGTAATGGGACCTAACGACAACCTATCAATATTCCCAATTCCATCAGAAGCCCACTTGGCTAAGTAGTCATCAACCCTATTTCACTCTCTAGGGATATGGATGAAGGAAATTGAGTCAAAGTTTCCAAGCTGAGAATCTGTTGTGTCACCCTTGTCAAGCTCCACATTGCCTCCTAGAAATTTCTTTTTCAGCAAGAATCATGGAGTCAATTTCATAGATAACCCATCTCCAACCCTTGATATAAGCACTTTCAAGGCCACTAAAATTTCCTAGGCTTCCATGAAATTGTTTAAATGAACACCCATATGTATAGAAAAGAAAAAACCAAACTAATCCATTATTCTCCTTTCCAACACCCTCAATACCAACTATACCTAGATTTCCTTTAGAAGAACCATTAGAATTATTTTTAAGATATTCATTGGGAGGAGGATGCCATTTTCTAGATCTATTAACCTTCACAGGAAATTGAGCTCTAGAATTAAATCCAGTTTGAGGATGAGTAGATAGAGACAATTCCAAGAGCTTGACCGAGTGAATATCAAAAGAAGAGAGATAACATTCAAAAATGAATTTGGACTCAATAGTCTCTTTATAATTCTTCTTGATTTTCAACCAAATTTGAGGGACTCAACTTTGATACTCCTGGAAGATGCAACGAATTTGCTTCGACCAAATATGTCAAAGAATAAAAGAGGGACCAATGGCCCAAGCATCAAGAAGGAAGGAAGTAGAAGTATAAGGATGTCCTAAGTTGTTCCAAAGATCAATCAAAGAATTCAGTTGAATGACAAGTCTATTCCAAAGATTCCACCACATATGCCATATTTCCCTAAAAAATGGACAAAAGAAGAACATGTGATTTTTGTTTTTCTCATTGCTTCTACACAAAGAGCACATGGATGTTCCATAGAATCCCCTCTTCCTAATATCTTCCCAAGTTAAGCATTTGTTATGATACAATAACTAAAGGAAGAAATTATATGTGGGCCATCCAACTTTGTTCTAGATTCTCTTCCACTAGGGGAATTCTCTTACTCTTGATTTATGAAGTTCAAGAGCTTGATAACCAAGAGCAACAAAGTAGAATCCACTTTGACTCGTAGCCCAATCAAGGTCATCAAGAATCCTTGAGAAAGTGTAGGGACAATTTTCCAAAATGGAAGCTAAATCTTCACAATCTTCCACAAAACCTCCCTTCAACTAGGGTTCTTTCCAATGCAATCTAGACATCATTATTTACAAAATGAAAAAATAATTAAATCATTTATGATTGATTTAGCTCAAATTATGTTTTTTGTACACGAGGGATTTTCAAAAATAGAAATTAAGTTCAATAAAAATTAATTAAAAATATATATATTTTGAAAAAAATTATAAAAAAAATATCCTCATAAAAATTCATTATAATACATATCTTCCTCCAAAATGAATTAGAAAAATACTTTTATTTACATTAAATTATACTTTTCATACATGTGCATGTTATGGCCCTAAAAAAGTGACTTTAAAAAAATGATTTTGTACATCCTATATTAAATTAACTTGTAGATCATTTAGGCAATAGAATAAATTACATATTTGAAAACTAGACTCAAAATCCTATAATTTATGTTATTGGACTTTCTTAATATTCTACATATAAGTACTTAAATTTTTTGCTCCAATTGTAATAAACTTTGATTTTTACAAAAAAACACTTCAACTTTTTGACCAAAAAGTGAACTCAACTTCTTGCACTTACCCTACACACACACACACACACAACCTATGGGCATAATATACTATTACTACATTTATAGACTATATACATATATGTGTTTATATGTGTATATATGTATATTTATATATATTTATATATGTATATGTATGTATGCATGCATGCACATGTATATATATATACACACACACAATAGATGCATATATAAATATACATATATACTATGTACATTAATAACATATTTATGTACATAGTATATATGTATGTATGCATGTATTTATATTTGTATCTGAATCTATAGATGTATACGGATACATAAATATGCATATATATGTGTGTGTATAAATATGCATCTATACATGTATACATATATGCAAATGCATACACACATATAATATAGAATGTAAATATAGATATGCATACATATGCATGTATATATGTATGTGTATATATGTATATATGTGTATGTGTGTGTGTGCGTGTGTGTATGTGTATGTGTATATATGTATATGTATATGTGTATATATGCATATATATATTTTTATAATAGATTCTAGACATAAATATACATATATAACATAAATTGATTTAGTATTGAGATATGCAATGAAATTGACAAAGAGGGATAGGTGTAGCAAGCTCTATATGTGAGAAGTGGACGAACTGTTAAGGTACTCATTCAATAATTCAACTCAAACTTTTACCATTAGATTTACAACCACTTTGACAATATGGAAACTAACTCGTGCTTTATCAATGTTTAACTACAACATTGAACCTCTTTTTGTGGCCTTATTCTTGGTACGTGGTATTAAACTATGCACCTTAGGTCTTTAGATTTGTATTCTCCTTAGTTATCTTAAAATGATGGTGATTATAAGTATCATTGGAACTTATTATGCTAGGATAAGTAATTTGATCAACTTCTAGCCTGACATCTTAGTTAAGCTTATTATCAGTTTAATAGTTTGGAACAAACTTGTACACTTGCTAAGCAAAGTATACATTTTTAAGTCCATCCTTCTGACTAAATATATTGATGTAATGGTCTTTATGATGATAATGAGGTGATTTGATATGAGATGGATGGACCTAACATAGATAAGGGTTTTGTTCTTTTCTACAACACCTTAGTGTGTAATTTTGAATATTTAACTCATGAGTCAATGAGTAACAACTAAATGGAGGCAAGTCGGCTTAGGCCCGTGATTAATTTTAAATTTGGAAATTGGGGACCTTAATGCTTCCTATGTAGTCTTGAACCAAGTTCAAGGCCACACCTACAATCTTGAATGATAATTGTAAACAACATATTTGAGGGTTAGATTCAAACCACTTGGGAACATAGACTCTATTTTTGATTTCGTATCCATTGGATGTAGATTTTTGAACCAAAATATTCCATTTGGATACTAGAATTTTATATTAAGGATAATCAAAACGAGACAAAAAAGAGTAGGGGAAAGTGTTGGGAATGCACTTTTCACCATTATAATATCCTTAAAAATATCATTTGCCATTTGAATAATAGTAACAACGCCTAAAGGTTTTCTTGAATGACTGATAGGCACATATATTATGTTGTTGTTGGCCAAGCACTAAAAATTTCTATTTTTAGCAAAGCTAATTCATACAATTCTTGGATGATATGACTATAAATATTAAATAAAAAAATTGAAGGGGATCAAATGAGAAAAGTGTTAGGGATGTAATTTTCACACTTATGTATCCTTGTAGAGGAATCACACTACATTGATTATCTTGTCTAATCAAATGAATGCAATCAACAAACATCAATCAACCTAGCTAATAGAGCTATGACAAACAATTAAAAGAAAATTATTTGTGAGGAAAATGAGTACTTAGATTTAGAAGCATCACAAAAAAAATTCCTTGATTTGATGATCATTGCAAAAATCCCTTTCGTTTAATCTTTAGTCATATGACTTTGATCTTGAGTGACATGAACTTGATAAGCTACATGGGATTGCTTTGCATTGAACAAGAATGATCCAACAAAATGTGTACCTAAAAAAATACTCACCCTTCACCTTCTTGATATTAAAATTCATCAAGGTGGTGTTTCATAACCTATTTAAGGAATTGAAAACTCAATAGGTGAGTGTGTTTTCTTAGGTCTGAAACCCCTTTGATAGGTTGGATTTATCATAATGAGTGACATTGAAGACAACATTCACAAAAATGCATATAACCTATATGCAAATTTAATTTCTTTTATCCTTTTAGAAATTGAATTGTGCTCTAATAATTCTTTTTAGCCTCTTCGCTCTTGATTACTAGATGATTATTTTCATTACTAAATTGATTACATATTGAATGTATTCAAATATAATAATATAACAATATATCACATAAATGTATGCCAAGTTGACTTTTAATAACTATTAAAGAGAGACAAAAAATAGAAATTAAATTTGAACATAAATTTTAAGGTCATTTTAATGCACTCAAGATTGAACTGGATCAATTTTAAATAACATAGAAATGAACCATGAAAATAAAATAATAATTTTAGTTATAATAAGTATACACAAAGATGGATTATTGATAGATGGCATTTTTATGTTGTGCGAGTCGAGTTAGGGCGCCCGTGCCCTAGCTCGTTCTTCTGTCCTTCGTGATGTGCGCTGTGAGGGGGTGTTCTTCGTCATTTGGGGTTTCTAGCTGGTTGTTGGACGACCATTTTGTGGGCTTCTGGGTGGTCCGTGGTTCCTTTGGTGGCATTTTCTGCTAAAGGAGGTGGCATTTTCTGTTGAAGGAGGTGGTGTTTGGGCTTGGTTGTTGTGGTTGGGCGAATGGGGTGTCTCTTGGCACCCGCCTTTGCTTGGCCTGGGCTGTAGGTTGGGGTTTAGGGTGTCGTGGGGTTGGGTGGAGTGGTGTTTGAGCCAGTGTGTGTTGGATTTCATGGTTGGTGTAGGGTAGAGTTGTGGGGGTTATTTTCTTGCATGTTTCTCCTTGTTGGTGGGGTGTGTGGGGTGCTAACCTGGGTGGGGTTTAATGACCTTAAGTTTTTTTGAGGGTTTGGTTGTGTAGCGGAGTTTTTTTTCTTTTCTTCAATGGAGAAGGGGGAGTCGTCGAGGTTTGGAACCAAGTTGGATTTTTTTATCTACTTTTGGCTCGAAACCCTTGCCACATGGGTCATGACTTTATGATAATAATTTATTTTCTCAGAATTTGGATAAGAATGAGATGGGACCGACATGAGGGTTTCAATTTCCAAAGATTAACAATTGCCTAGAAAGGTGCAAAGAGAGGCTAAATGTTGTGATCCCGATGGAGATGCTCGTGGAAGATATTGAATACTACTCACCTCACTTTTTGTATTGTAAATTTTTGGGATTGAAGATTTCGCTGCAATTTTTGGAGTCCTAGGCCCAGAGGACTTGGTTGTTGGAGGGAGAGATGGAGATTAAGCTCCTAGAAAATAACTATTTTATGGTTTCGTTTGACTGCATGGTAGATAGGATCAAGGTTTTTGAAGGAGGCCCTTATTTTTACAATCAGGTGGGCTTGTTTATCAAGCCGTGGCATGCAGGCTTCAATCCGGCCGAGGAGATTCTGAGTCGAGTTCCAGTCTGGGTTAGACTACCGAGGCTCCCGGTTGAGTGCTAGCGTGATGATGTTTTGCATTTACTAGCTTCAATGTTGGGTAAACCTGTGGGTTCTTTGCAGCAGACGCAGTTCAAAAAGTTAATGACATTTGCTCGGTTCTGTGTGGAAATTGATTTAAGTAAACCTTTGCCAAACTCTTTAGAAGTGTGTGCAGGATCTTACTCATGGGTTCAACAGCTTGACTATGAGACCTTACCTTTTAGATGTTGTTTGTGTCATGAGTATGGCCACTTATAGTGTAGATGCCCAAGGGCTAAGCCTTTGGAGACTAACTCTTCACAACCCCCCGGCAATCCACCTAGGGTGGATAAGGGAAAGGGTCTTTTTCAGGGTGGTGGTTCCAGGGAGGATGGCTATATTCCCATCATATCTCATAACATAAATAAGGGGCAAAAAAGGACTATAACAAAGAGGCAGGTTGAGGATACTTTTAATAGATTTGAGGTTTTGGAGGGTCTTAGCCAGCAAGAAGTAAATCCAGGTTTGGTTGATTTGGATAAAGGAATTTTGGGTTTTGATAAGCTAGAGCAAGAGTTTGAGGTGGAGCAGGCATCCCAACAGGTGGTGGGTTTGGGCTTATAGGGTGTTGAGCTAGTAGGGGGAGGCTATGGACAAGAGAGGATCATCCCTAGGGTCTCTCCTCCTCCACAGGAGGATGGAACCTTGCATTTGGAATCAAATACAAAGATGGAGGCTCAGAAAGAATTAGGCAGTGTAGTGGTGAAGGACAGTCAGGCTTTGTCTCATCCCATGCAGAGAACAGGTTCGGAGGGGGGAAAAAACAATAAGTCGTCTCCTCGTTTGGGTATTGAAGTACCTTAAATCTGCATGTAAGACCACTTCAAATACTCATTAGAAATGTTAATCTAAACACACAAATCTGCAAATACCTCCATGAAATAGAATATCTATGCTAAAGAAATGCCACAAGTAACAAAAACAGCATCAAGAAGACATTTTAAAAGCAAGATAAACACTTATTCCATGTTGGATTGGTGTCACATGTGCTAGTGACCCTTTCCCAATCCTTGATAAAAAGCTCAAGATGATGAAATGCTATGAAGATGGTGGAATGATGATGAACAAGATCAAATCTCAAATGAAGAGAGTAACCTTGCATAAATTGTGGAGGATTTGCTTGAGGATGAAGCACCTATTTAAAGATTTTCAAAATGCCAAGTGTTGAAGATGGACCAATGTGGGATCAAATTCAAGCCAATGAGTTGAGGACACTTGTCATCATGTGATTAGTTGATGTATATGCAAGATTTGGGAAGAGTGCCCAAGAGGGGGAATTTTGAATTCAAATTTGCAATAAATTTTGAGAGGGGGACAAGAAAGAAGAGCAATAAATGCCCTGTTTGACTTGTCATGTTGAGAGAAAATGAGGTTTTAATAAATCAATAAAATTGATTTATTGTGCAAGTGGCTAGATCTAGATAATGCAAGTGGGATGTGATTAGCATTAGGTTAGGATTAGATTAAGTTAATGATGATTAGGCTGATTTAATGCTGATTAGATGTACCTTAAATCTGCATGTAAGACCACTTCAAATACTCATTAGAAATGTTGGTCTAAACACACAAATCTGTAAATACCTCCATGAAATAGAATATCTATGCTAAAGAAATGCCACAAGTAACAAAAACAGCATCAAGAAGACATTTTAAAAGCAAGATAAACACTTATTCCATGTTGGATTGGTGTCACATGTGCTAGTGACCCTTTCCCAATCCTTGATAAAAATCTCAAGATGATGAAATGCTATGAAGATGGTGGAATGATGATGAACAAGATCAAATCTCAAATGAAGAGAGTAACCTTGCATAGGATTGTGGAGGATTTGCTTGAGGATGATGCACCTATTTAAAGATTTTCAAAATGCAAGTGTTGTTGAAGATGGACCAATGTGGGATCAAAAACAAGCCAATGAGTTGAGGACACTTGTCATCATGTGATTAGTTGATGCATGTGCAAGATTTGGGAAGAGTGCCCAAGAGAGGGAAATTTTGAATTCAAATTTGCAATAAATTTTTGAGAGGGGGACAAGGAAAAACAGCAATAAATGCCATGTTTGACTTGTCATGTTGAAAGAAAATGAGATTTTAATAAATCAATAAAATTGATTTATTGTGCAAGTGGCTAGGTCTAGAGAATGCAAGTGGGATGGGATTAGCATTAGGTTAGGATTAGATTAAGTTAATGATGATTAGGCTGATTTAATGCTGATTAGATGATTTGACTTTTAGGACTTTGATAATTGATTTCTTTAAATCAGAAAATGATGAAATATAATTTAGGATTTGATTTAAATGAAGTCCTGATTTATTTAATTAAATGGATGATGCAAGATGAAGGTTGAATGATAATGTTTATTTGATAAATGAATGGATGAGAATGCACTTGATTAATTGATGAATGGTCCTAATGCGACATATAATTTGACCGAATCCGATCGAATGCATAATGTGAAATTTGCATGTCTACATTTTGCCCCTCTTTGAAGCAATGTACTTGTTGCGTTGGTTCAAAGAATAAACTTACCACGATCGAAATTTTAAAAATTTCATGATTTTTGGATGCTTGATTGGAAAGAAGTACAACGGTACGTTTACTTCCCCTCGGTCGGCCGAAAGATTCGATTTGAGGGTCGATCTCGCGATAAAGAGGTTCAAAATGGATGGTTATGGATGGCGATGCAAAGATGATTTCAAGATGCTTAGAATAACAAATCTATATTATTCTAAACAAATTAAATGATGATATGATATGAGATGGATGAGATGGATGATGTGATATGCTGTGATTATGCAACGGATGATTTATGAAATGCTTAGACTAACAGATCTATATTATGATGATGATATGCAATGCATGCGAAATGATCGATGTTTCCTATGATGTATGATATGAATGATATGTGGTATGCAGTTTATTGATGGTTTGCAGATGCAGGATGGATGCATGATGGATGCATGACGGATGCATGATGTTAGTGCGGGAATGAGATGATGACAAGAGGATCCAACAAGTCCATGATTGGTCGAGACTTTATTAGAGATGATGATGATGATAGATAAATGTTGATGATGATGATAAATGATGATGATGATGATAAATGATGATGATTTGCTTATCAAGGATTGGGATTTTCAAAGGATCACTTACTTTATTTTTGATAACACGCCTAAGTACGATGCATCAAGGTATAAAGGACCAGGATGGCGTTGTACTTAGTGTGATGGACTTTGACTCGACAAATAGATAGGAGTATTCTTGTTCACACTTGACATACAGAAACCTTGCTAGGGCGTACCTAACAAAGCAAGTATTCGCCAAGTTATATTACAAGAGCGTCCAACGAGCACAGCAGACAAAAGATAATGATCGTTGCCCCATTCCTATCTCTCTAAATCCTTCGTTCGGATATCATCGAGAGGTCCTTGGAACGAGCGCAATAAGATAAATCAAAAGAAAAGATCAAGTACACAAACAAGCCAATGTTCTTCATACCTTCAGCAAAAGGGATGTGTTTTGATAGGATAAGGATCCAAGGTGATATCCATAAATGATGCCCATTGTCGAAACGATATATCCTAGGACATGCATTGTACAGGATGACGATGGTTTGATAAGTTGATTGATAGGCTATTGATATGAGGTTGACTGACATGTTTGCGACTGATCAAGAGTTTGATTTTGTTTTAACGATTTGTTGTTTGCTTTTGATTTTACGATTGAAGATTGATTTTGCTGACTGCTGTGATTGTTTTTGTTTGCATTGCCAAAGGATGAAGATGATGATCAGTTTATTATGGATGATTGATTATTGCGGGTGAAAGCGAAACGGGAATGGTGGATTTTTCAAATATTTGGATGTTTTA